>PVJL010003940.1:41884-143080 GCA_004026885.1 Lyroderma lyra
GAGGGGAGAAAGGGGAGGGGGTGGGAGAGGAGGGGGGGAGCTAAATATAAGGTGATGGAAAGAGAAGTCACATTAGGTGGTGAACTTATTATACATCAAGTTGACAATGCACTGTAGAATTGTATGCCTGAAACCTATGTAATCCTTGCTAACAGATGTCACCCCAATAAGTCTAACAATAAAAATGAATTTAAAAAAACAAACAAACAAACAAACCAAAAAAACAAAATAGTTCTGCCCTAACTCTCCTGAGTATTTTAAATATAGCTTGAATGGCAAGTTTAATTCTATACATTATATTTTAAGAACATTATTGAAAGTGAGTGCCCAGCTGATGGTGATAAAAATGCTGAATGTTCTAAAACTACGTTACTTAAAAATACTTAAAAGAATTGAGGCAATAAGCTGTTGGAAGGGAATACTTGGAGTTATGTCACATGGCAGGAAGTAGACACACATTGAATAGCTGAAAAAGGCAGACCTGCAATCTTGGATGAAAATTAAATAGAAACAGATAGTTTTAACCTCTGCATAATAAAAGCCACTTCTCAAATCAAAGTTTCCAGAGATAAATTGAGTAGGTGAGTAATGCCACTTTTTATAGCTGAGTAGATCTGATGATGAATCTTTATTTGTTTTTGCTTGCCTAATTACTAACTGTTCTCTAAATTTCACATAAGCATTCTTTTCTCCAAAAAGGTTTTCCTGATAGCCCACTCTGAATGACTCTTTTCCCTAAGTGCTAATCATAATAATATTTATGCTTTTTATTGAACATGTTGTATTATATGTTTAATTGTATGGTTGCCTTACTGTTACCGTGAAATGACAATTTTTCCTCAATTCTTTGTCTCTCAAAAGAATTTAGTCAAGGAACAGTTTGTGAAAATACAGAAAAGTTGAGAGTTTAGTAGTGCACTCCAAAACATGGAGGAGGCTGATCCAAGAGTAAGAGCCCCCTCCGCACCCTTATATTGTTTGAAATTTTTATACCTATAGGTGGAAGTTTCCCCCCCTTTCCTTTGTTCTGGGAAGCAGGACTTACTGTTGGATAAATGGGTGTATTTCTATTTTGTCTTGCATTTCTCTGATCATCTTATCTTTTCCATTTGAGGATAGCTGATAATGGGCCAGGGCTGATTCCTTATTCTGCATTTCTTCCTTGAGAATTTTGACTCTTTTAGGGTAATCTAGTCAGAGCCTCCAACAGGTCAGTCCCTTCCTTCACACCCCTTTCCTCTTTAATTTAGGGACACATGTTGACGGGCCTCCTGACAGGCAAGTTTTTTGCTTTGCATTTCTTCTAATTTAAAGGCAACTGACAATGGACCAGGACAATTGCCCCTCTCCTGCTCATATCTATCTGCCTTCCTGCCTACTCTGTCATCACTAATCCACAGTTCTTTAAACTAGAATCTACTATAATAGTAGATATGAAAGAACATTCACTGAAAGGATTCCTACATCGTGATTTCTATGAACACATCAAATAAATATTGAGGACCTACAATGAGCCATCTGATGTGTCAGCTGGAAAAAGCTTCTTTTCTCTTTGGGATCTCATAAAGTATATATTGATCAATGGTACAAATACATATGTTGATCTTGCCAATTGAACACACATGGCACCAACTCTTATTGGCGACGCTGATAAAGAGATTGCCCAGCATAACAAGAGAATAAAGTTATAGTATCCCTAAACCAATGTCTATAGATTCAGGAAAGTGATTAATTTTTTAAATGTAGAGGATACATACTGACCCCGTTCAAATGTCTGCACTTCTTTTGTATAGCCTTTTGAAATATGCCTGCCTTTCTGGATAACACCCCATGGATAACACAAGTCTTCTCCTTCCCAAGCATTATAATTTTGATTTTATGATGTAGATGTCAACTTGAATATTCATTAAACTTCAAAATGAACTTTCATAATTATTCCTCTCTTTGTATTCTCATTTTAATAAAGGCTGCTGCTCCTGGAAGTCTTTCTTGATTCCTCACTTGCTTCTATGTCTTGCATTTCTAGCAAGTTCCATCACCATTATCTCCATGTGTCATGGGTCTATCCTGTTTTGCTCTTCGCCTTTGACATTGCAGACAAAGCCATCATCATCTCTCACTTATTTTACCCCCAGGTTTCAGGCTAAATTTGAAATCTTACATGCCATTTATCCCATTTTTTAGTCAGCTACAAGATTGATCCCACTGATACTTTCTATTGAAATTTTTATAAAAGTATACATTTTGCATACCTAACAAAAAACACATTGCATACTACGACCCCTGCCTACTTACATAACTATATTTCAAATTGCTTGAAATTAATGAAATATGTTTTAAGAACTTGAAATTGCACTAGCCACCTGAATCTAATTTTATTATTATATATTAGCAAATTTTTTAAAATAAAAGGGCTCCCAGAATTGTATAAGCTTTGAGCTTTAGCAAATCATCCCTGATCAGGCTTCTCATTATTTAGTCTCAGCTAAATGCTTACCTTTTCAGAAAGAGGTGATTCTCCATTTCATATGTTCTTCTCATATCCCTTTCTCTCATATTCATATAACTAAATATAGTCTATAACTGTTTAATTGTTAACATATATATCTCCTGGTTTTGTTGGTTAAATTATAAGTTCTGAGATAGCAGGGAGGATATCTGCCTTATCTACTCTCGTTCCATTGCCTAACATACGGAAATCCATAAATTTTGCTAAATTAATTAATAAATGAAAAGATAAATATATATATAGAATTTTATATGCAAAACCTGGGATTTATAGCAAATATTTCTCACCTTGTAAAGATCCTACTGGATCTCTACAGAAAATAGAAAAGAAATAACAAAAAATATCAGAACTAAAAGTTATCATGCTAAACCAAGCAAGTCAGACTGAGAAAGACAAATACCATATGATCTCACTTATATATGGAATCTAAAGAACAGAATAAATGAACAATCAAAATAGAATAAAAATCTCACAGACACAGACAATAGTTTAGTTACTTTAGTAGGTACCAGAACATAAAGGGAGGAGGTGGGTGGAGGAAAAGGATGGGCAATCCAAGTATATGGTGATGGAAAAACAAGTGACTCTGGGTGGTAAGCACACAATGTAACACATGAGCTATGTGCTGTAGAATTGTACACCTGGAACCTATGTATTTTTGCTGACCATTGTCACCCCAATACATTTAATTAAAAATATTATTTAACAGCAAAAACATATTATTAACAGTCTTTAAAAAGACTTTGATCATCTCTATGCAGATAAAGCAAGCAAAGAATACATTTGCTTAACTTTTGACAATCAAATAAAAATATTTGCTTAGAGTTTAACTCAGTGGTCCAAATACTATCTTAAGTAGTGTGAGAACAAATTAACACGTAAGTGGAGAAAGCACTCAACCAAATACCAAAACTGTCCTAGAAAATGTATGTGTTTCATCTATAGAATAGCTAAGTAAGAATTGTGATTTTTGTCTGCTCTGTAATGACTATAAGTGCAACTACGCCAGTGAGGATTTAATTGAATATATGATTATACCCTGTGAAAGAAAGTTAATTTCAATTAACTCAAGTTCCTTCTTCTTTTCTTTTAAATAAGAGTTAATGCCAAGGTGTTTATGCAATGCTTTTTTGTTTGGAGGCTATCTGGTCATCTGTTCATGCTAGTTGTCTCTGAGCAGGATACTATCATTTTCTAGTCCTTGTTTTTGGCTTTCAAAATATGAGGTCACACAGTGGCTGCATTTATTTTTCTCCTCCTGACTAGTCCTCTCCAGGTTTGACTCCATTTCAACATTACCAAGCCTCATGTTTACACAAGGAAAAATATACAAAGCAGCTCAAAATGTTGTTATTAAAGGCATAAAATAGTCAAAATATCAACTTTTTATTTTTGGTGGCTTTTTGACACATTTAAAAAAACCTCAAAATCAGTTAATGCAGTGAAAGGGTTAACAGCAGAATAGATTCTTTCTCTCTCTCTCTAATTGCACGCATTACCTTGCAAGACTCTCCTAATGCAAATGAATCAGTACTTTCTATAGCAGGTATTAAAAAAAGCTTAAGGAGACTTTGAGCATCAGAACTCTGAAAAGATGCAATTTTAGTTCTGAGGTTTACAAATCTGAATTTTATTAATTTCTTTGGGAATTATTTATTTTATGTTGAATATTTTATATCTGGCATTGTGGCCTATTCTAATGCTTTGCTAGAGAAAGCCACTAAGTAGAAATGACTTAATGTTTCATATATAACAACACTATGTAAGTAGGCTAAACTGGCATGAGGAAAGATTGTGTTAGTTCCTCTAGCTATTCATTCTTCATCAACAATTTAGCCTGCTACTTCTCTCATTATATGATTGTTTTGTTTCCAAACCTCCAAGACATCTAAGTTCTTCACCCAGTACTGTTCATCCTTTCTAAAAAATTCTCAAGTTTTTATTGTAATGAGAAAATTCAATATTTCTGATTTGAAAACTTGATTTTGGGGAAATTTCATTGTATATTTATTAGCTACACAATAAATATATGAGAAAATACCTTTTCTTCTTTCATCACTTTTAAGAAAGAAACTGGGTATTTACATCAAGAGTTCTAGGAATGAGTCAAAAGAACGTAGTAAATAAAAAGTTATGCCAGCTTCTGAAATACCTTTATATTTCTATCTGAAATATGTCATTTGTATGCCGTGAGAGAAAAAGGGAAACTAAAATCTGGCTAAGTCAGTGAAAAATTATCTTAGCCAGTGAAAATCACCTCATCTGACTGAAAAAAACCTATGCAAGAAGCTGGACCAACATTGACTGGAATCAGAGAATTAATTTTTCATGATCATATGTGGGCCTAATTCCATTGATTTTCTTTTTTTTTAAAGCTGTATCCAAAAGTTTTGAAACATGAATAAAGCACCATTCTCTAAAATGGATATAAATTTTTCAGCTTATGAATTATAATTGTAGATTTCATTATTTTTTCCCAAATAAATTGACATATGAACTTTGTAACTAAAAGCTCTTAATCAAAGAGCTTTATTAATACAGGCATACATCACTTCATTGCACTTCGCTTTATAACGTTTTGCAGATAGTACTGGTTTGGCCAGTATTGGCCAATACATTAGCTTTTCAAAGATAAAACACAAAAATTATGAACCAATACTTATTCACTCCTTTACATTTAAAATGATATTTTGAAAAAAACAAAAATAAAGACAAAGATACTAATGATAAATTATGTCTCTGATTATGTCTTTTATGTTTGACAATTTGTGGTGGCCAATTTATTTAAATAGATTACTTTTAGTTCTATTTTCAAAACCACCTGAATACTAGAACTAAATTTGTAAGTCTTTAACAATTAACACCAAATATAAGAAATTCACCTTATTTTTGAATGTATGAATCAAACAGAAAAAGTATGGCATCAATTTACTATTAAAAATAATGAGAGTTCCAAAATGTGAATGAATATAAAATACAATATTGAAAACAAAGGCCTCTTTTGCAAACATAAAAATATATTAAAAATTTTGGAGGAACCTCCATACTGTCCTCTATTGTGGTTGTATCAGTTTGCATTCCCATCAGCAGTGAGGGTTCCTTTATCTCCTCAACCTCTCCAGCACTTATTCCTTGTCTTGTTGATAATAGCCATTCTAACAAGTGTGAGATGCTGTCTCACTGTGATTTGCGTTTGCATTTCTCTAAGAGATAGTGAAGTTGAGCATTTTTTCATATATCTGTTGGCCATTTGTATGCCTTCCTGCGAGAAGTGTCTGTTCAGGTGCTTTGCCCATTTTTCAACTAGATTGTTTAATTGTTGTCGAGTAGAACATATTCTTTATATATTTTAGATATTAGCCCCTTATTAGAGACAATGTTTGAAAATATTTTCTCTCATTCAGTTGGTTGTCTGTTGCTTTGTTGATGTTTTTTTCTATTGCTGTGCAGAAGCTTTTTAATTTAATATAGTACCATTCATTTATTTTTGCTTTTACTTTCCTAGTCTCTGAGGTCAGGTTCTTAAAGTCCTCCCTAAATGCAACATCTGCCAGTTCATTTCAGATGTTTCTGTGTATACAGTTTATTGTTTTTGGTCTTATATGAGGGTCTTCAATCCATTTTGAATTAATTTTGGTATATAGTGACGGTTCACAGTTCAGATTCATTTCATGCATGTTGTTTTTCAATTTTCCTAGCACCATTTACTGAAGAGATTTTCTTTTCCCCATTGTATATTTTTTGCACCTTTTAAAAAATGATCTCTCCACATATTTGTGGGTTTATTTCTGGGTTTTCAATTCTGTTCTATTGTTCTGTGTGTTTTTCTGCCAATACCAAGCTGTCTTGATTATTGACACTTTGCAATACAGATTGAAATTGGGGAATGCGATGCCTCTGGACTTATTCTTTTTACGTAGAATAGCTTTTCTTGAAAGGATATCTGTGGGATTTTTATGGGAATTGCATTAAATTTGTATACTGCTTTGGGTGATATAGCCATTTTAACTATGTTGATTCTTCCGATCCATGAACATGGAATATCTTTCTATTTCTTTGTGTCTTCTTCAATTTCTCTTAGTAGTGTTTTATAGTTTTCAGCATATAAGTCCTTCACATTTTTTGTTAAGTTTATTCCTAGGTATTTTTTCTTTGCTTTTCTTTTCTTTTTGCAATCACAACAGGTATTGTTTGTCTTGTTACTTTTTCTGAAATTTCGTTGTTGGAATATAGTAGTGCAATTGATTTTTGTTCATTGACTTTATATCCTGCAACTTTACTGTATTTGTTTATTATTTCTAATAGTTTTTTGGTAGAGGCCTTAGAATTTTCTCTATAAATGATCATGCCACCTGCAAAAAGGGACAGTTTAATTCCTTGTCTCTCAATTTGGATACCTTTTATTCCTTTGTTTTGCCTGATTGCACTGGCTAGAACCTCCAGCACTATATTGAATAGCAATGGTGACAGGGGACATCCCTGTATTACTAAGCCATAAGAAAAGATGAAATAGTGTCATTTATGACAACATGATGGATCTTGAGACCATAATGCAAAGTGAAATAAGCCAGAAAAAATGAGAACCATATGATTTCACTCTTTTGTGAAACATAAAGGTGAAAGCAACAACAAAAAAAAACTCATGGACATAATCGATAGTTTAGTGGTTAGTGGTTATCTGATGGTATGAGAGCAGGAGGGTGGGAGAGAAGAGATAGATTCACAAATATGTGGTGATAGAAAGAGAACTGACCCTTGGTGATGAACACATGATGCAAGACAAAGATGATGTATTGTTGAATTTTACACCTGGAACCCATATAAATTTTACTAACCAATGTCACCCTAATAAATTTAATAATATAAAATAATTTACAAAATTTTCTTATAATTGAAATAAAATTATAAGATATATAAAAATAAGTACAATAAGAAATATGTAAAATTATGGTAAGGGAAAAGGTTGAATTTTTTCATGAATATTAAAACAATTGCAATTTTAAAAATGCATGTTCATGAATGGGAAGGTTTAATATCTGAAAGGTGTTTATTTTCCACAAATTAATCTATTCATTCAATGACATCCTAATCAAATTCCAATGTGATTTTCTTATGGAAAATTCTTCTTTGTTTTAAAATTCATACTAAAAATAGATTAACATTAAAAAACAAAAGGGAATATTTATCCTACCAGATAGGAATACTTGTTATTTACATTAATTAAAATATTATTGCATCAGAACAAGTAGACTCATGGACCAATGGAATGTAATAAAAAATCCAGAAATAGTTTCATGCATATATATTTCTTAATGAGCCTCATGTCCTGTTACTGATGCCCTTTTGCAGTTCCCTACCAAATTCAATTAGCAGTGGCCTTAGTAACTTACAGGATATTGAGGAAATGATGTTTAACACCTGAGTCTAGTCATAAAAGACATTGGGTTTTATGGCTTGTTCTCTCTTGAATCACTCATTCTGGGAGAAGCCAGATCCATTTGTTAAGGATACACAGGCAGCCGTATAGAAAGGTTCCCATGATGAGAAGCAGAGGTTTCATGTTAACGGCCATCGTTAACTTGACAGCAAAGTGAATGAGCCATCTTGGAAGCAGATGTTTCAGACCCAGTCAAGCCTCTGTAACTAAAGTCTCAGTTCACATCTTGACTGCAACTTCATAGGAGACACTGGAATCACCCAACTATGCTATTCTTAAATTTATAGCCCATAGAAACTGTAAGATAATAAATGCTTATTGTTGTTTTGAGCTACTATGTTTTGAAATAATTTCTTAAACAGCTATCAATAGCTAATATATTTTTCTATGCCTGGAAATAGGATACTGTCATAACAAAAATTAATGTATAACAACTTACTTAGCCTCAGAAGTCACATAATTTCTATGATTAACAAAATATTCTCTTGGTAACACAATCCAGGTCTATTCAATACAAAGGGAGAATACAAGAATACATGAATACCAGGTAGTAAGGCTCATCTTGGAGCATCTGGGAGGTTAACTACTACTGTAATTTTAAATTAGATTCATAATATAGAATTGATTATGACCTTGAACTCTGGCACACAAATTTATTTGAACCATTTTTGGCTATTATTGTATGTGTGCATGTATTCATAGGTGCATAGTTGTATAATTTAATTACAGTTTTATAACTAATGCTAACTCTATGTTCCATTTATTTTTACTCCAAAGGTATCGGCTTTTATGTAGTTTATTCACACACACATACACACACACATAATGTATTTTACTCTGTTAACTTATTTTCCTCACTCAAAGGCTCATTTGACATGCAAATGTTTTATATGTGGGTATATTTCATTTTTACCAGAATTCTAAATATGTCATATGCTACTTATCATTCTTCTTTTATGGGGATTTGTTTTGTTTACAAATATTAGCTGCAATAATCAATACAATGATAAATAGCCACATGCAAATCTGTTTATTTACCTGTAAGAGATTATTCCTGCTGTATATACTTAGAAGTGGAATTTCTGGGTTTCAGTCAGTGTAAATACACATGTATTTCCCTACATATTTAAAAGAATCTCTCCAGAATGTCTGTACTAATATAAACTTTCACCCTTACTGCTTGAAGCTTTATGCTTCCTAACATTTTTGCCAATAATTATCATCAGACTCATACTTCTTGTTTTCGACAATAATATGTATCTCATTATTATTTTAATATTTTAGTATTTATTACAAGTGAAACTGAAATTTTTCTTCTATGCTTATTTGCTATTTGGGTTTATGCTTTATTAGTTTATTATTTTTGTATTTGCTTATTTTTCAATTAGATATTCTCTATCTGTATTAATGCTTCTTATAAGTTCTCAATAGCAATTGTTTGTTGATTTTGAATGTTGCAAATATTGAATCCAACTACATCAACTTTTAACTTTGAATTTTAAAGCATTTGATAAATTTCAACACCTCTTTGTGAAGAAAAGCACACATCACAAAACTAGAAATATATCCTAAACTGATGTCATTAATGGTCCCAGTTAATGACCTCTGTTTTTGCCAGCAAATATTGATCCCCTTTTCATCTGACTTTGGCCATGGCTATCTGTCATTACCTTCAGTGAGTAGAATGTTAGCAGATTCAATGCACAAAAAGGCTCAAAGAGTGCTTTAAGATTTTTATGTTCTCTCTTGATCATCTGCTTTCACTAAGAGAACACACATAGGTCAGGTTTCTCCTGAAAACCTAACATTACCATAAGAAAAAGTTCTGTCTAGCATGAAAGAACGAGTACACAGAACTGAGTTGCTCTGATTGTGGCCTTCTAGACCATCCAGCTCCCAGCCACACAATTCTAACAACATGGGACAGTTAATCACGACTCTGGTTGGGAGAGCTCCCCAGCAGACCTATTTCTGATACCTGAGAAATAATAGAAATTTATTGTTCTAAACAACTCATTTTTGGCATATTTATCACTCAACAATGACAAATAGATACAGGATAGAAAGTATCTGAGTCAGTGTTTAATGAGATAAGAAAAAATAACCAAAAGAATTAAGGGATTAAGGATTTACTATAGAAATTGAACCTTACACAATTGCCACAGAAGTTAGAGAGAAAGAAGTTCCAGGAAGGAAGATGAATGTCAGGAGGAGTAACCAATTATATAATTTTAAAAACTAATTTTTAACCAATAAGAATATTATCATATTTTTTCTTATATTAAAATGCTTCATGTTAGAGAAACATACTTGTATTTATTGATCTAAATTTTTACTAAATTTAACATTTATATAAATCCATAGTTGATCTAAATATAGATATGAATCTATATTAAATTCATTGGTTATCAATGGTTGCCTCAAAAATAAACAAAATTGTTAGAAAAATAAAATTAAAATGTGGTACATCTGACTACTGAAATTAGATTATTAAGAAAATCTTCTTGAGATGTTATGAGGATCCACTTCTGTGGGTCCACTGTCAAGCTTCTGCTGGAGGACCTAGGACTAATGCTGGTCAATAGTTAGAAAGAAGACCTGTGCATGCAGAGAGGAACGTGAAGAACTTGATGGCAACTTCTGTGTTTGCATGGTACCACACCTAACCATGACAGCCTTTAGAGAGTAATAGCTGCTGGTTCACATTCACCTTCTAAATACCATCAAAATTTTTATTTTGGTCAGCTGTACCATCCATTTGACGAAATTCCAAAAAGCACTGTCCGCTCTAATCAACTTGGCTTTCATAAACATCTCTTTTTAACTATATGTAATGTTCAAATTAAAAACAATAGTAAATCATACTCCCATCTAAAAGGAAGTAAGGAGCTCTCGTGTAGCTGAAAGCACACAAACCCTCTCCTCAACAGATGATTCATAAGTTGCATAATTCATCTTTGAGCGATGATTCATTTTTCTTCTAATTGAATGGCTTTCCCTCTTTAATATTCTGTAGTTTAAATAGTGAACTATCTTAAGTTATATAGCAGTGGAACAAAAAATGAAGAGGAAGGCAGGGCAAAAGGAATACATAATTGGTTACCATCAAAGTAAGGAAATAATGCTGATATACCCCATAATTCTTGATCCTCTGGGTGTTCACTTGGTTACAATTGTGATCATTTTTTCTGATATCTATTCTATGTTCTGTTTCCTCTCAGAAATTGTCTCAGTTGTTTGCCTACTATAATAAACCATACCATTATTCCTGATGGGTCTGTGCCATTTGTAATCTTCACTGCTTTGAGATTTTCAGTGTTCAATTAACTTTTATCATACAAGTTATACTGAGGAGCATCCAGAGCACTGTAACATAAATGTGATTTAAAACTCCATTAATTCTGATCTCCATAAACATCTAGCCTGATTGATAGACCAGTGTTTTGGATCATCTCAGACAATGTCCAGCAACTTCTGCAAAATTTGGTTAGTTTACTTCTGCAGTGCTGAGTTATTCTGGGTAAGTTTTCACAGGTCATTTTAGGGAAGGCTAAATGGAAGATCTAAAATTTGTCAGTTGATCAAGATCCTTCCTCAGAAGGACACTTTCTTTCCTAATTTAAGGTGCAATAGAATTTCAAACTGGCTCAATTCTGAGAATTATTTGAGACTCTTTATTGTGATTCAAATAAGACTTCTGTTGAGCCACCTTGAGCTATTCTACTTTGTACAACTCAAAATTAAGTAGACTTCCCACCTATTGCAGTCCAGAGCGATCCTGATCAAGTAGCCAATGCAAATGATCTTTGTGTAGTCATTAGGGAAATCACATGCACCTTGACTATAGTGACTTAAAGCTACCACTTGGCCCTTGTCCACTTCAATGACAGCATTTTCTCATTGTTATTCCTGATCTGCAGAGAACAGTCATTATAGGACTCCAAAAAGATGTCATTTCTCTATTTTCCATACACGCATTTCTCAAAGCCTTGGTAAGGAAGTGTTCTCTGCAATGTCCTACAAGATATAATTGAAACGAGAATAAAATAACACTTACATAATAAATTCACTTCAGCTGTCAATCTCTTTTTGCCTTCATGTATCTTCTTCTATAGTACACCAAGAATTTCTGGCATGTAAACAGAATTATTATAACTTAGTCCACGTTTGTACCTTGATTTTAGCTAGCCAACAACCAATCTGTTGTAGCTTTTTCAGCCAGCCGAGATAACAAACTGATTCCAGAATTTCTGTCAAATGCACCCATGTAAGGAAATTGAAATTTCATGGTTAGATCTATGGGAAGTTAGCAAGTGGACTTACCACCAAGAACTAGGTGGTAAGTCTGGACTACAAATGGTGTACATGATCAGCAATCAGAAAGAAAAGTTAAATATAAAGCAGGTGCAATGAGGACAACCTGAAAACTGCAATTTGTCTGTCTTGAAACCTTACCATAACCTTCAGAGAGTAGTAGCTACTACTTCACTTATGAATTCCAACTTCTATGCAAATTCTTACTTCAGTTAATTTTATCTTGGAGCTTTACAGGTAAATGCATTCTACTGAACACAGCTGTAGCTTATTCAAGTTGACATAGTATAAACAACCACGGAAGGCAACTTCCTTAACCTCAAAAAATCCTCATAAAATAAATCCAGGTCAAATACTATATTTAACAGAAATACATTAGAAATATTCCCTTTGATATTGAAAAGGTAAGAAAGATGATAATCATTACTGTTATTCAACATACAAGTCCTGATCAATGCACACAAATAAAAAATGAAAAATAATACAAACTAAAAAAATGGATGAGACAAGAAAATCTTATAAAAAGATCATTTATATAGAAAACCTTAGATTAATAAGATTATTAATACTTTTGATGAATACTAGATCAAGATATATAAATAAAAAAATTTTATCACTACAATAGCCAATTAAAATATAATAGAAAATATATATTATCTGCAACTGCAAAAAACTATAAAGAACCTAGACATGAACATAAAGAAAATACGTATAATATTGGCTACTGTAATAAATTACTATAAACTTGTTGCCTTAAAAGGACACATTTATTTTCTTACATTTGGGGAAGTCAGAAGTTGAAAATCAGTTTTACTAAGCAGAAACCAAGGTGTCAAAAGGACTATGATATTTAGAAAAAATAAACATTTACAAATATCTAGAAAAATTCATAAAAAATATTCACAGTTCAAGGAATGCTCCTGCACAAATATTAATATTGCAAACTTTTATGATTAAAAGGGTGTGCCACTAGTAAAAGTGTTATAACTAAAATAAATTTATTGATCTAATAAATCAAATAAAAATATAGAGAATTTAACAAATGCTATAATTATTATTTGATAGAAATATTAACAAACCAGTTAAAATTTATGGATTTTTAAATAGTCTTGTAAAATCTGATATAGTATATGGATAAAAATAAAATTAAAATTCTAACTTGTTCCCTGCTAAAATATAAACTACAGAAGTCGTAACAGCCTAATCATGAAGAGCTAGGAACTGAGAAAGAAAATAACGAAGAATATTTTTTGACATTAAAATCAGAAAGAATCTCCTAAAAAAGACATGAAGAAAAAAAAAATCACAAAAAAGAAGTTGGATTAATTTGATCATATCACAATAAAAAATATCTCTTTAATGGGTCATACATCTATTTAAATAGTATGTGTAATAACGCACAGGAAAATATGTAGAAAGATAAGTAAACTTCTAACAGATACAAGTGGTTTTCAGAGAGTTTTTTTGGTGGGGACTTAAGTGATTTTTGAAATATTTCATTTTTTATGAAATATTTATGTATGACTTGTTTGATTAAAAACACATCAAACAAAACAATTACTTTAAAAAGTTTTAAAAACCTATCTATTATTTTTGAGTGTCAAAATAACAAATTAATTTTATTTCTTTTTTATACTTTTCTTTGTTTTTTATATTTCTATAATGAATATGCATTATTTTGTAATAAAAAATAAAAACTAGTTGAATTTAAATAGAGAAGAATCCCTAGTTTTTTTCTTCATTGTTTTATTTATTTACTTTGTCATAAGACGAAGGTAGTTTTTGTAGTTCTAGAAATTAACATAAATCTCTGTGGAATCATACCTGACTAGTTTAAAATGATTTCTGAACCATTCACTGTAAAGTATCAGTGAAATCTTAGTTATTACTAGAACAATAAAAAATGACTTGTGTACCTTTTAAATATTTATATGGAGTAGAGTATGACGAACATAATGTAATAATCTGCAAAGAGAAAATTTCCAGGAAACCATTGAAATTTGATTTCATGATACTTTTAGCCAGTTATCACTAATTTTACATAACCACAAATAAGACTTTAGGAAATATCCACCATACTGTGTATTAATTTCCAATACAACAGCAGATCTGTAGAGTCAAATAGAAAGCTTCTCAGTAGAAAAATAATATAAAACTCTTTTTACATTAATAACAATAATAACCTATTGTTTTCAGTAGTCTCCTAGTTTCTCTGCTCTGAGCCTGAACTATACTAAACTGGTGAACTCATATTAGGTTAATGAGATAACCATGTCTTAGGTCTATTCTGGACGACATTTTTCACACTAATTTATGGTCACAAATAAAATTTTAATTGGCTTCTTAAATGGTAGATCTAGCAGAAGGAATGAACAGAAAAAAATATTTGCACCTTTGGGAAGTATCATATGCAAACACAGATACTGTTGTTTCTAAATTGATTCAGTGGCAACTCTGCTAATATGCTATTAATATACACTAAGAGAAAATGAAGTAGTTTTGTTTCTGCTTTTGTTTTTTTTAACATCCCACTACATATTTTTTAATTATAAGAAAGAGCAGATAGTTTAGAAATATCAAATATAAATTGATAACCAATTTTCCTTTTTGTTTTCTGAAGTATCATTTATCTCTCCTCATCCTCCATATAATTCATTAGTCATGTTTCCAGATTTTTGTCGGTTGTTCTCAGTGTTAATATGACCAATAGTTCATTACAAGTAGACATGCAAAACGACTGTGCTAAATTTTTAGCAAGGCTTATTTTCCATTTCCATTTTTACTTAGGCAAATTATTTAATTGTGTTTGTCTTATGCAGTAGCAGAAATATATCCATTTTTTAATGGGCAATCATATATTTCAGGGGCCATAATCAATGTGTATGCCATATCATATAAATACGATGCAATAAAAGTTTAATTTAGCACTGACCTGATTCAAAATATGTTTTAAAAATAATATTTGCAATGATAGATTTTCCCCTGTCCATTCAGTATGTAAACACAACTGTCTAGGTGGGAGGCATAAACTTACCCTAATTTTCTTTTTGTTTCCTAAAATATGATTTATCTCTCATTTTCCATATGATTTATTAGTTGTGTTTCCAGATTTTAGCCAATTGTTATTTGTGTTAATATGACCGAGTCCATGAAAAAACTATGGCAGAATTATTATACGTGTGTGTGTGTGTGTGTGTGTGTGTGTGTGTGTGTGTCAGAGAGAGAGAGAGAGAGAGGGATGACTACTGTGGTGGGATTAAAAGAACAATTTCACCTGCTAACATATTCCTATGCCATTAGGGCACATGGTGTTTCAAACACCCCTACTGACTCATTCCTTCTAGGTAAATAAACAGAGTTGTTTAAAATTCATGTTTACTTTTAAATGCCTATAAAAAATTTACAGAGCAGTTTTTGCACTGTTCTTATTCTCCAAGAGAGATGAATCATTCACATAGAATTAGGTAATGTTAAAGCTAGAATGTGATTTAATGCTCATTTGGTACAATCTGTTCCTTTTTACAGGTGAGAAACAGGTTCAGAGATAAAGCCTTGCTCAAGTTCATTAAATTAGAGAGTAGTTTGACTCGTCTAACTTTTAGTAAAGAACCATTTCACTCTAATCACAGTACTTCACTTTTCCATATAGATTGTGATTTCCAGAAGTGCAGGATCTGAACTTTTGCAACTCTTGTCCTCTTCTCAAATTATTTGAAGCTAGAGGGCAAACATGATCACTATTCGACATTTCAGCCATTGAAGAAGGTAATGTTGCTCATGACAATACAGATTTGCTTCTTTTCAAACCATGGAGACCAAGAGCAATGATTGTGTGGAGCCCAGTAAATGAAAGAGTGCTGACGAAATGATTTAATACAGACCATATAAAGTGTTAATTATTAAATGTTTCATACCCAGTTATAAAAGAGAAGAGATAAATTACCACTTTGGTGACACATTAGAAAATATGCTCAGCAGAGATAAGGCAGCTGAATTGTGAAGTTAGAAATGAACTAATTAGAAGAGTAAGAACCATGGGAAAAGAAAGAAACAAAAAAAGCCACACGCTTTACATTGAATAACAGTGTGAGATTATCCTGGATTTTCCTGCCAGATTTAGTAAATACAGGGCTCATTCTTTGGCACAATTGGGACCCTATCACGTTATTTCCCTAGGAGTCTCCAAGACACTCACTAATATTTTTTGTATTGCAGTATACTTAATATTGACCTCTAATAGCATTCAAACTAAGATCACAATTTTCACATTAGAAGATAGATAGCATATAAGTAAATTATCATCTCAATAGTTCATATATTCCGACAATCAATATTCTTCAGCTATAGAATAATCTTATCTGTATTCAGCACTTTCAACAATTTCTATGATCTTTTTAATTCTATGTTTGTATTTTATAGGGTGTCATATAAACTATTCTAACTAGCTTTCTCCTCCTGTTTTATGTTAATATACACAAAATATTATAGATTATAGGATACAGTAAATCTCGAGTTAATTTTGTTATGTTATGTATTTACTATCTTCATGAAAAAAATCTCTATATTCTTATGCTCTAAGGTACTACTTCTCAAACCCTAATGTACATGCAAATCACCTGGGAATCTTGTTAAATTAGGATTCAGTAGTTCTGGACTAGTGCTGAGCTTCTGCATTTCTAATAGTCTCCCCAGGGTGCTGTTCTACAGACTACGCTGTAAGGTGGGGCAGTGTAGTTCTACATAGTACACTGTGAATAGTAAGTTTGGGTTTCTAGAGGAGCAAAACCAGTAGCACCTGGGAGGTTGTTAGAAAATTCAAGTTCATGAACTTTATCAACATAGATACATATTCTTCTCTAGGTTAGGTAAGCCCAGAAATGCCAGGAACCACTGTCAAATGCTAATTTTTGCCAAGTTTTCTTTTCTTTCATTTTTTTTTATTTCTTTCCCTTTATTTTTTTTCTAATTTTTGATTATAAAGGCCTTAAACAAGAACTGTATATAATACATATGAGTATATATGTTAAGTTTACTTGGCACTCTGCTTAAAGCACTTGAGAAAGTGCTTTAGGTTCATTGTAGTTTTTTCTCTTTCTAACTAATAGGTGTGGAATCAATTTAAAATGAAATTCAAAAGCAGAAAACTATTGAGTAAGAAATTGATTTCAAAGAATAGTATTTGGAATGGATTCAGCTTTCCTCTTTTCTAATATAAATTCCCCTTATAAAGAACATGCATAGCAATTGTATGAAATTCTACTGAACACCAATATTGTATTTATAATTTATTAGTTATTAATTATAGCTTAATAAACTTCTTGGTTTCCACAAAATTTTACCAAATTGTTTCCCTTTTTTTTCCTTAAGAGTAGGCAATGTTTTCTATGCAATTAAAGGCTTTACTTATCTAAGAAATAGTTATTTTCTTAAGTGGTTTACTAAAACTTCATGCATGCTGCATGATCAAAACAACATTTCTTATGTATTTATCTCTATCTATCTATCTATCTATCTTTCAACATCTATCATCTATCTATCATCTATCTCATGTTAGATTAGTTAGATATTAACCATTGTGTAATTAACAAGGCCTCAATTTTCTGGAATATAATTATTTTTTAATATGTGAAGGAGAAGAAAAAATAAAATTTAGCATATGCTAAAAGTGTCTTCAAACTTTTCTTGGCATGAATACTGGACATTGAAAAGCAAAACTTTTCTTCCAACTCTTAAGTAGAGCTTTCATAATAGTCACATGAATGTGTACTACTCCAGTTACAGATGTTATATAAATAATACAATGGGCAAACTGATGCCATCATTTTGAAGACCTCAATCTATTTAGTATCAGCTATATAAAAATGTATCCACATTTTACTTTACAATTTACTTTTATAATATTTTGAAAGAATTTTTTATTTTGTTTTTAAAATTATTTGGTCAAATAAAACTCATTTAATGGTAATTGCTTTTTCTTAAAATTAACATGTATTCTAGGAATTCTTGCTAATCAAAAAACATTCAAATTAGAAAATAAACTATAATTTTTTATTTAGTCTACAAATGTTCTTTAGTATAAATCTGGACATGGTCGATACAATGCTCTATGATTTAAGAAAGATATCCTTTGCAATATTGGGTTTTCAAAGCAGAAAATGTTGATGATAATTGTCATTAACAAGCTCATCCTTTTATATTCTATGCCAACCTGTTTGTTTATTTGTTAATACTCTGCAATATTTATTATATTTTATTGTAGGGTATTTAAGAAATATAATTTGAGGTACAGAGTTGATGAAGAGACATATTTGTAGTTCAAATCACCTTTCCTTTGAAAATCCTCCTTGTTTTTTCTTAAAAAGAATTTTTCTCTTAAGAATATTTTTAAAAGAATAACTTAATGGCTAAATTACTATGCATGCAAATAATTTTCCTGAATGTTATCCCATTACCTTTAATCAATCATTTAATTTTATTATTTATAAAGCTCATAGCCATGGTTCTGTTTTTTTCTATGAAGAATCTAAAAGACTCAAGGTGTTATTAGCAAACTATCTTAGAGTAGTGTCTAAGAGTGTAATGGAAGTAATCAGATAAAATTCTGGCTTTTCCATGCATTAATTAGTGTTCTTGCTAAATTTATCTAAGTTCTATATTCCTTAATTTGTAAAATATCTACAAAATAAAGCTATAAGATACACTTCAGGACTGTTATGCAAATTAAATAACATATTTGTAAGAGGCTTATTTTAATGTCTGGTAAATAAAAAACATACTATCTGTCTGGTTATTATTAGTCACACTTTCTACCCCTATTACTGTTAGTCATTTTGAGAGTGTGCATGAAGGTAGTTTAACAGCTGATTCAAGAGATTGAGAAGGAGAAATGCCTAGAAATTATGTCTGAATGTCACTGTATTTCCAGCCAGCAGTATATGCAAGATATAACCAAAGGCCGTCATATCCTAATCTATGTCTAAGTCCATCATAAAACACTTTACTCAGAGCAAACAAATAAAAACCTAAAACATATAAAGTCCTCTCTACAAATTACACTCAAAATCAACTGTAACAATAATCCTTACTTTTCCTACAAAGTTCTAGCAAATTTATATTAATCTGCACTTCAATTTCAATTTTACCTCTATTAAGACTTGAAAAAAAATGCTTGAAAAAGTTTTGTTTCCCTGTCAGGTAGTTTAGCACAGTCTCCCAGTTCAGCAATAATTTAAATAAATTAGGTAATAGAAACTGGCTAATAAGGATGATAATCCTTTCAATCTCTACTGGTATGTATATATTTTTTATACTGTGATTTTTGCCCCCTGTTTGAAACAATTTTTTAAAAAATACTTCCAACCTGGGAGCAGAATTGACAACATGGTGTGTTGAAAGCAATTAATGCCTGTCTAGAGAGCACAGTGAAACATGAGTACCTTCTGTGTTATCCAGGCAAGCATTAATCAGTACCTCAGTGTAGCCTGAAGTGACTTTATGTGATAATAAAAAAGAAATTTTTCCCAAAAATGTATGTCAAAAATGTGTTTGCAAGTATTTCTCTGAAAAGAAACAGTTTTTGATGAAAGCATTTTCTTTTTATATGAAATGAAAGATTTCCTGATTCAACACACAGCGTGTCCATGCTAGGGTGGTTAAAAAAATTTACCACCTATAACTCAAAAAATGAGTGGCTGTTGTAAATTATATCAAAGCCCATTACACAAAGAGAATGTTCTTCAAGCTAGGTAATACCACATGTATACATAAGGGTTATCGAAAACCCATTAAATTTGACCCTTTTAGGTTTTCCAGCTGAGATTAATTTCCCAACATAACATCCCCCTTTTTCAGCAAACCTTCCTTTCTCAGAAGCTCCTGTTCTCATGGGACCTTTTCACGATTTCCCTGATAGCCAGGGGCTAACCAGCCATACTTCAATATCTCATAAAGCATTTCATTTAAATTTATATTGAGAAATTTATAGTCTTATTAAGTTGTCTTCCCCTGAGATTCATTTTGCCATGTTTCATTGGTATGTCATTTTAAATAGGTGCCATTTAAAAGCTTGTCCCATATTTTTATGGGCTACATTGCAATCAAATGAGGTTAAATCAAAACTTGAATGTCTCCATGTGGATAGTCAAAGAAGATATTTTTCAATACTTCGGTTTTTGTATTACTTATTCACATGTGCCTTTTAAAATTTCTGTGATTGCTCAATATATAAGTCTAAATCGTGTAATAGAGGTAATTATTGTAAATGATTAATAATTGTGTCCATGTTAAAAAACAACATAGACAGTGACCTAATATTTTAAGAAGTGTTTTTTCAGCTTAGTATGGTCTCCTTGATCATTGAAGCAGTATTTCTTCATCCTAGTAGGTAGTTGAGGTATTTTTTTCCTCTTTTCCAAAGTCATATATTTCTTGGGAAATCTGAAAACCCAGCAAATATCCATAGCTCACCTCAACTACAATAGTTTTGAAACCTTTAAATCTACATGTTGCCTAAAAAATTATCTTTTCTTTATATTGTGATGAAAAGCGTCAAACTAGTTGAAACAACTGGAGTTCCTCAAATCTGACATGCCAGGTGTTTCCCACTACGAGAGCTTTTGGAAGCCATTCAAAAACATCAGTTCACAATAGGGCCCAGTAGCAGTCATCTTCAGCAACAAAACTGGTCAGAAGATGATGATGATAATGACTGTTTTAGTTTTGGAGGGCTGCTATAGCAAAGTACCACCAACTGGGTAAGAACAGAAATTTATCTTCTTATCTTTCTGTAAGCTAGAAGTTCAAAAATTAGTGCCAACTGGGCCATGCTCTTTTCTGACTAGGAAAGAATCCCTCCTAGCTTCTGGAGGTGATTAGCAGCCTTTGGCATTTTATAGCTTATAGCAGCATAACTCCAATCCTCCTGTTCCTTTCTCATAGATCTCCTTCTTGATTTCTTCACTGTTTTCACTGAATTTTCCTGGATTATCAGGAGTGCAATGTTAGTAGACGTTATACATGAAAAATGAAACAACTTATAAGAAATAGCTGGTGTAGCCAAAGATGTGCTAATTTAGAAATAAAAACTAAATAAATTTTGACATCAAGTGACTATAATTTTGTGCTTACCAATTAATTACCTTGAGCCTTGGTTTTCTCATTTATAAATTAAACAAGGATTATTCAATTATCAGATATATAAAGCATGTACACTTCTGGAAGACATATGAAGGAAATGCCATCAGAAAACTAGTGTTTATTCTGTAATTGCTGATAATGTAATATTATCAAGCCCATTTAATAAATTCCCAATGCATGCTGTTAATTACTTGCTCTGTTCTTAACCCAAAGAGCTACAGCAAAATGAAAAATGAAACACAAAAGTCAGTAAAATATGAAGGAGTGGTGATTCCCAAACTAAAAAGCATCACATTTAAAGTATATATAAATTAAATATTCAAGGATAATGCATTTATTTTAAATATCTTATTTTTCTAGTCAGTGGTTTTAACTGTAATTTTTTGAGAACAGCTAAGCTCACTCATTTTTAAGGTAATTTAAAGGTTCTTATTTTTACCTGTATTACTGTAAAGGAAATCAGAGTTACCCCAAACTTCCCTGATACCAATATTTACAATTTTTTTTACCTCCATAATTTGGAGGTAAAAAGAGTATTTAAATAACTATATAGTCCATTACGTGAACATATTTATTAAATGCCTACTGTATGGCAGGATCTCTGTTAGGCAATTTGTATGCACAATCTTATTTAGCATTTACCAAATCTCCATAAGTGGTATGTGATTATTCTCAATATGTAGGAAATGAAATTGAGGCTTAAAAAGTTGAGTGTTTAATAAAATTATACAATTTAAAAAGGATGAAAGTTAACTATAATTCAGTTGAATCAGAATCCAAACCTAATGTTTCATCATTAGGAATGTGCCACACAATAGCCAAAATGTATAAACCATTGTTTGTGTCGTCAAGCCATTTGTAATGCCCTTTGTCAAAATTACATATGTTAAAAAGTGACTATCTTTCACTTTTTTTCCATGTTATAATGCTACCATCATAATAAAATTCACCGTCTCCTCCACATGAAGTGTTATATAACAGGCTACTAATTTTTTTTTCTAATCAACCCGCATTCCTCTTCAATCCATTTCTTACAGAACAGCCATGTGATATTAAAAAATACACATGAGTATGATCCTTGTTTTAAAATCCTGTAGTGATTTCTCTTAGAAAAAACGCTCTTAGAAAAAAATTCTATATGATATGACCCAGGCATCTCAGCCCAACCTCTATATCTTCTTCATACTACTTAAGCTGCATGCATGTTTTAGAGCTTACTGCTTTCACACAGGATTTTTCCCCCCTGCTTGCCCAGCCCATTTTAGAACAATAACTACATATCTTACAGGACACAGCCTAAATGTCATGTGTGTAGACTAGGCTATCCTTTTTTCTTTTAATACTTCTAATTCTAGGTTAATTTTGTATTTAATATCTATTTCCCTCCCTAAATCCTACTGCCCTGAATAGTAAACTGTATAGTGAATTGTGTTTGTTTTATTTACTATAGTAACCTCTGTAATTATAATAGAACTGGTGCTCATTAATTTAACAGATTTTTCTTGAATGTTTACTTGGTGCCAGGCATTATTTTAGAAACTGGGATAATATTAGTAAACAAAATAGACAAAAATAATCCTGCATTCATAAAGCTTTCATCATAGTGTACAAAAAGATATTTTACAATAAACATAATAAATATCTAAATGTATGGTGTTTTAGAAGTTGATGAGTGCTATGAAAATAGAGAATAATGGGGATGGTGTATGTAGGAGTAAGGTTGCAGTGTTAAATGGTTAGGTTAGGTTTCACTGAGAAGGAAATAATATGCTCAATAAACATTTTTCAAAACAATGTGTGAATCTTAAAAAAGATCAGTTTAAAAAATGCCCCCAAAGAGACACAATAATATCATAGAAATTTATGGAAAAATAAGTATTTTGGTAAGGGATAAGCAAGGAATGGTTTCATACAAAGGAGGTGACATTAGGCCAAGGTTTTGAAGAATGTATAGGATTGACAGACTGATATTAAACCTGAATTTTTGGAAAAGGTTTTTAGTAAAAATAAGTGTGACAAACAAATATAAGAAAGTACAGAGATACTGAAGAACTAGTGAGTCTGACTGCTACATATGAAAAGTACAAAAATTATTTATAATACTTGTTGGAAAGGCCCATTAATATTTTATTAGTAAGAGTCTAAAGGTTATAAAAAGACAAAGTTTAATACTATATGCAATAAGAATAATTAGCAATTATTCAGAACTCTTTATTCATATGGAGTGTCAGAAATTAATTAAACAACCAAACAAAAATGTAATAATAATTCAGATCAGGATAGTGGTAATTTAACAGACAGCAATATTTATAGGTTTTCACAACTACTATTAGGATGTGTGATGTGACAGATTTTGAAAGTAAGATATGATATCTAAATATTAATTCTGTGTGATTATAATAAGGAAGATTTTAATTACTTAAAGTGGAGATGTGATACAGCTTGTTAGAAAATGATAAATTTGGGGGGGTTCCTTGGTGGTGTAGTGGCTAGGCTTCGGCGCTCTTGCTGCTGCAGCCTGGGTTCAATCCCTGCTTAGGGAGCCATCAAAAAAAAAATAATAAATGAATAAATTAAGTGTCTGTTATAAAATAAGAATGTCTTAAGGGAATTAATACATTAATTAAAACACACTATATTATATTGCCATTTTCTTAAAAAGAATTTTGTTCTGTAACTGGGCAGTAATTAAACAGCAATATCTGCTAAAAAAACTATTTATAAAATCAGTAGGTCAAAGAGAAACATATTTTATTATCATTTTTTAGTAAATTAGCATATGCCTAATTTACCTGTTGCCTGAAAGAGCTAATATCTCTTTGAACATATAGAAAGGAAAATGCATAGCCCATCCAAAAAGTTCAGTTTTGTGAAATTTTGTAGCAATAACCAACAGCTTGATAACAGAATCAGAGAAAACAGATAGTAGTAATTTTTTATGTCTGATCATTATCAAGGGATTATGACAGAAGTTTACATGGAAATGTAGTATGAATTTATTGATGATAACACCTCTGAGAAGGCTAACTATGGGGGCTTTTCTTGGTATCTACATCAAAGAGATGAGACAAAATGATAGAATAATAGAATTTAACCACTGATGGAGTAGGGATGTTAAGATTTAAGACCAGGCAGAAGTTTTGAGCCTGAACAGAGTAATTCAGAAAACAGAAAAGGCAGAAATAGAAAATAGGTCAAAGATTTCCAGAGTAAAAGATTTTTGTGGTACAGAACCTCCCAGATATGATATATTCCAATGTAATAATTCATTTTATCATTCAACAAACTTACATTCACCCAAACTATTAAATATGAGGCATTTTCTTATATCTGTGTATAGAGCAATGTACAGAAACAGAAAAATTCTGATGGAGGTTTCATTCAAAGTGTGGAAAGATAGACAATTTAAAAATAAACATTTAGGCATAGAAATCAGATGATAAGTGCTCTGGTGAAAACCACTTCAGATTAAGAGTTAAGGAGTTAGAGTGGAGTAGGGAATTGAAATTTCATATTGGTGGACAGGGAAGGCCTTGCTAAAAGGGTGTAATTAGGAAAATCCTGAAAAAGGAAAGAGTGAATGAAGTGTTTTGAAAGTAAAATATTTCAGAAAGAGAAGGGTACATTGAAAGACCTAAGGCAAGAAAATAACTTGGTGTGTTCTAGGAATTAGCGTAGTGTAAATCAGAGAAATAGAGGTAAGACAAAAGTTCAGAGAGCAGAGGGCTAGATGATAAGAAGCCTGTCTGCCACTTAAGACTAGTTCTTCTTGCCCAGTAGAATCTCTTCACATTGGAGAGTTTTGAGAAGATGGTTGCAATAATCTGACTTGTGTTTTAGATGCACTGTCGCTTTTATGGGAAAGGAGCTAGAAAGCTGTTATTAATCTAGGTGAAAGATGATAGTACTTTGGACCACTTAGGAATGATGAGAAGTCAAATATAACTTGAAGCTTAAGCTAAAATGATTTGCTAAGGTATTTTACTTGGAGTTTGAGAGAGAGTATTTAAGGATAACTCCAAGGTTCAGGGAAAGCATTCAAAGAAAAGCAATATCCATATACTGAGTCTTTCAAAATAAAAACTCTAACCCTATATTTAATTTTGAAGGTTCCCTCTGAATTAGTAGCTTTCATAATTATTATTATTTTAGTTAAATTTCAGGATGGAGAAGGGACAAATAAGTGTGTTCAGTCCTCCCTGCTTAATGAAAGCTCCAATAATTTCTGTTCTACTTATTGTCTACATTGGGTGTGTGTGAAATTTATTTGCTTTACTAAATTAATACAAACAACAGTAATAATGCAAAATTTCCCAAGAAACAAATTAATATTGGTTTTTATTCAAGTTATTTTAATTGTGCCTATTTATTATGTTTTATGATAATATTTAAAGATATTATTTCAAGACTTCCCTTAAAATTTATATCCCAGTTTTATTTTGCTTAATTTTCTACCTGTATATTACACTGGAGGGAGAGCAGAGGAGGAAAAAAGAACAACTCAATAAATACATAAGATAAAAGTTTGAAGATGAATTATGAATTAAGGACATACCTTTTACATACTCATATAAGTGTATATTTAGTGGAAGTTCTCATTTGTTATCTGACCTACTATCAATAAGGCTACTTTTATATAAAATAAAAGAATATAAGAAAACTGCAGTTTAAATTGTATGTCCTATTAAAAAATAGTTTAAATGATGGATGACTATGTGCATTCCAGTACTTCAGGGATGGATTATGCCATTGAAAAAGCACTCAACATTAGCTAAAGAACAGTAATATGTGTGAAATTCTACAGTTAATGAATCATTAAATAATTTGCTACAACTGATTTATAGGTGCAATAAACTATACTGTGTCAAACAGTGCAATATAATAATTTTTATAAAAAAACAAACTTAGTACCAGACTTTTGTTGTAATCAGTCTTCTGAATTTAGTTAGCACTAATCTGAGTACTGAAGGGATCCTATTTTTCTCTTGATAATATCCACATTCTAATGGCTTTTGGCTATTGGCATACATTCTCTGAATCCTGTAGTCTCAAGGAAATTACCTAATTTACAATAAAGTACTAAGAAAAATTTCCAGTCTCACTGATGGCCATAGAAACTGTCAGACATTTCCTAGTGAGAATACTGATAAATGGATCCAACTTTTGTTTTGAAACCTTAAAATCTACTAAAACTGACCTTTAACATGTAAATTTTTATTGATTACCTGGCAATTATCTTTTGCCACCATAATAAACCACCCAAATCATTGTGGCTTATTTAACTCATGATTCTGTGGGTTAATGATTTGTGCTTTGCTCAGTTTAGCAATACTCTGCTCATCAAATTGCCTCCATTTCTGGATGGTG
Source organism: Lyroderma lyra (assembly GCA_004026885.1). Classification (NCBI taxonomy): domain Eukaryota; kingdom Metazoa; phylum Chordata; class Mammalia; order Chiroptera; family Megadermatidae; genus Lyroderma; species Lyroderma lyra. Next base: position 68,647 of record PVJL010003940.1, read on the forward strand.
GATGACTGTTGGCTGAGAGAAATGGGGCTGGTGAATGGAGGTGGGTAGTGTTTCTAAGCCATATGTCTCTCATCATCAGTAAATTGGCCCAGGGTTGTTTACATAGTGGTGGTCATGGGATTTTCAAGAGCAGCAAGCAAGGAAAAGTCTCACACCTGAGACTTTTTCAAGTCTCAGCTTATATCATGCTTATTTATATGGCATTAGCCAAAGAAGTCATGGGAGGGCAGTCAAAGTTGCAGGGCAAGGGGACCTGGTTATAGGGAGAGTGTATGAGTTTGCTAGAGCTATCCTAACAAAGTGCCACAGACTGGGTAGCAGAAATAATAGAAATTTATTTATTTCACAGTTTTATAGGTTTAGATCAAGGATCCAGCAGGGTTGGTTTCTTTTGATGCCCTCTTTGCTTACCTAATAGATGGCCATCTCTTCTAGTGCATTCACATAGTATTGCTTCGTCCTAATCTCCTCTTATACTCCAGTCATATTACATCAAAGTCCATCCATATGACCTCATTTACCTTAATTACCTATTTAAAGACTTTTTCTTCAAATACAGTAACATTTTGAGGTACTAGAATTTAGGACTTCAACATGTAAATTATAAGGTTACACAAGTCAGTGTATTAAAGAAGAAAGATCTCATGAAAAATATTTTTTGTTTAACTTTCATCCCTCACTAATTGATCTAGGACAAGATAGAAGTATACATATGGCAGGCAACTGCTTATGAGGGTCTTAAATTTCAAACTATTGTCTTTAATAACAGAATATTTCCAACATTATAGATGAAATTTTAGGTGAAGGCAGGGATTCTCAATCGCATCATGATTGACATTTTGACCAAATAATTTTTTGTTGTCTTGTGCAAAAAACAATGTTTACCAGTGTCCCTGGCCTCTACTCAATAGATGCCAGTAGCGCCCTTCAACAGTCATGACAAATAAAATGTCTGCAGATATTGACAAATATTCTCAGGGAGTAAAAATTTCCCCTAGTTGAGAATTACTGAGTTAAGAGATAAATTCTAAGCGGGGGAAAATCATTTCTTAAACTGACACTTAAATTAACAGGCAGGACTAAGACATGAACTTTTAGCATCTGCCACTATATTTTTCTAAAAATACATTGATATATTCTATTTTTTATTTTTCTGTTTTTGAGAATAGAATCATATGAGCATAAGACTGAGAACATACACATTTAGAACTGGACAGAATACACTTTCTAAGACACAATTTAGAGTGCCACCATTAAATTTCCTGAGAGCATTGATGGCAGAACCGAGGTTAGCATCAATCTTGTTTTTTTTATTGTTAGATTTACATTGGCTAACAAGAATTACATAAATTCTAGCTGTACAATTCCACAGTGCATAGTCTATATGTTGCATTATATATTCACCACCCAGTGTCAGTTATTTTTTTATTGCTGTATGTTTGGCTCCCCTCCCTCCTCTCGCACCCCATCATGCTTCTCTGACCCTTCCTTTGCCCCTAGGTAACCACTAAACTATTGACTGTGTCGATGAGTTTGTGTGTGTTTGTTTTTCCTTTGCTGCTTTTAGTTTTATATTCCACATATGATTGAAGTCATATGGTCCTTGTTTTTTTTCTGTTTGACTTATTTTGCTTAGCATGATGATCTCGAGGTCTAACTATTTTGTTGCAAATGGCAATATTTCATCTTTTCTTACAACTGAGTAATATTCCATTGTGTATATGTACCACAGCTTCTTTATCCAGTCATCTGTCAGAGGGCATTTTGGTTGTTTCCATGTTTTGGCCACTGTGAACAGTGCTGCAATGAACACTGGAGTACATAAGTCTTTGCAGACTAAGGTTTTTAAAATTTGGGTGTAGATACCCAGAAGGGGAATTGACGGATCATATGGTAACTCCGGTAACTTCATATTCAGTTATCTAAGAAACCTCCACACTGTCCTCCATCGTGTTGTACCAATTTACATTCTCCACAGCCTCTCCAGCACTTGTTATTCATTTTCTTGTTGATAATAGCCATTCTCACAGGTGTGAGGTGATATCTCATTGTGGTTTTGATTTGCATTTCCCTCATAGCTAATGAGGTTAAGCATTTTTTCATATGTCTGTTGGCCATTTCACATCTTCATGGTACAAGTGCTTGTTCAGGTCCTCTGAACACTTTTTAATTTAATTGTTTGTTTTAATGTTGTTGAGTTTTATTCGTTCTCTATATATTTTAGATATTAGACCCTTATCAGATGTGTCCTTTGCAAATATTATTTTTCCCAATTGGTTGGCTGTCTTTTTGCTTTGTTGATGGTTTCTTTTACTGTGCAGAAGCTTTTTAGTTTGATATAGTCCCATTCATTTACTTTTGCTTTTACTTCCCTTGCCTTTGAGGTCAGATTCATGAAGTCCTCCTTGAGCCCAAGATCTATAAGTTTAGTAGCAATGTTTTCTTCTATACAGTTTATTGTTTTTGGTCTTATGTGGAGGTCTTTAATCCATTTTGAGTTAATTTTAGTACGTGGTAACAATTCACAGTTTGGATCCATTCTTTTGCATATGTATTTCCAATTTTCCCAGCACCAACTACTGAAGAGGCTGTCATTTCCTTATTGCTTTTTTCCTACTCCTTTATCAAAAATTATTTGTCCATATATTTGTGGATTTCTTTTTGGGTTTTCAATTCTGTTCCATTGGTTTGTGTGTCTGTTTTTCTGCCATACCAAGTTGTTTTGATTATTGAAGCTTTGTAGTATAAACTGATGTCAGGGAGCGTGATACCACCAGCTCTATTCTTTTTATGTAGTATTGCTATGGTAATTCAAGGTCTTTTGTGGTTCCATACAAATCTGATAATTTTTAATCTATTTTGTGAAAGTGTGATTGTGAGATTTTGATGGGAATTGCATTAAATCTGTATATTGCTTAGGGTAATATGACCATTTTAACAATGTTAAGTCTTCCTATCAATGAACACAGAATATCTTTTCATTTTCTTGTGTCCTCTTCAATTTCTTTCAAAAGTGTCTTACAGTTTTTTGTGTATAAGACCTTCATGTTCTTTTTTAAAGTTAATTCCCAGTTATTTTATTCTTTTCATTGTGATCACCAAAGGTATTGATTCTCTCATTTCTTTTTCTGAAGATTTGTTGTTTGTATATAGAAATACAATTGATTTATGTATATTGATTTTGTATCCTGCAACTTTACTGTATTTGTTTATTGTTTCTAATAGTTTTCTGGTGGAGTGTTTAAAATTTTCTATATAATCATGTCATCTGCAAATAGTGACTGTTTGATTTCTTTTCTTCCAATTTGGATATCTTTTATTTATTTCTATTGCCTGATTGCTCTGGCTAAAACTTGCAGTATTATATTGAATAGCAGTGGCGACAGGGGGCATGAATCATACTTTCATTATTATGTATATTAGTCTTTTCTAACATGTTCATTTACTGTGGTTTATCTGTACATATACTACCTTTCTTACCCAAAGATGCCTTAAATCAGATTTGGCTAGATAAATGTCTCATTGAGTTCATAAACATCAAGTATCTCCAGACTAAAAATTTTATTTTATTTTATTTTTTTTTTTTTTGCTTTTTGGTATGTGGGTAGCTCCCTGACTGGGAATCGAACCCAGGCCGCAGCGCTGACAGCGCCAACGCCGAAGCCTTAAGCCACTACACCATCAGGGAACTCCCTCCAGACTAAAAATTTTACAGTAAGGCCCATAATATTTAGATACTAGTTACAAGTTAATCAAAGCAGGTATTTAATTGTGGAAATCCAAAAATAATTTTAAATTTTTGGCCCAGGAATGGATCAGACTACTTAATTACAGTTGTGTAACAAGGGACTATGCATAAATAAAGAGCTCTTGTACCACCACAGAGATTTATTGTGAAACTGAAAGGAATTGATATATAAAGTGCCTAAAATACAAACACATAGTTGTAAGATTTAATAGCATTATTATCAATTCTAATTAGCAATAAAGTAACATATTTAAACTGCAATGATATGAAATATCAACTAATAATGCTACTAGAAAATAACAAAATAATAGCGGCATGCTTATTTAAATAAAATACTAGCCAACAACAGCAACAAAAAAACAAAAATCATGAGGTAGTTTTCCACCTAGGTAGCAGTCTGAGCTATCTGGTATTGAAATATCCTATATCATTGTAACTGGATACTTAGATGAACATGAAGCCATCTTTAGTTCCTATAGACAGAAGGGTTGCTCTCCTGTATTTCACTGAAAAGAACACTGAAGGCAGAGCATGGCTCCTACCTCTTGTTAAAGGAGAATTTACAAAACTTTCCCCTCTGAGTACTTGTTTAAAGAGAATTTGGAAAAATTTCCCCTTGGGTACAACTACTGTCAGGAGTTTAACATTAGTTATTTCAAGGCAAATTTGTGACATGGTCATTTAAGTCTTCACTTTCCTTCTTATAAAACTGCCTCCCAAAATTTTGTTTCTTTTTCTCCTTGTTTATGGAAACAAAGAACTTCATGTTCATAGCACTTTAGTTCTTAAATTTCTGATAATTCTTTACTTCACAAAATTTACTAAAGAACCAATGTCTTGATATAAAAAACACTTTAAATTCACAAGAAAAATACTTAAAATTTTGAAAAGCATATGAACATATAGAACACATTAAAATAACTACAACTATAATCCTATGGCTTATGAGTTTTCATAATTGGAGAAATATAAATTTAAATAATAAAAGATGTCACAAATTTAACCTGTGAAATTGGCAAAAGCAAAGATTAAAAGGGCTACAACACTCAGTTTAGAGCATATAGGGAATAAATGCTCATATATTAAAAGTAGAATTTTTTTATAGAACAATTTGACCATTTCTATCTAAAGAATATATTTGATGTAATTTTAATTTTTAGAATACATCCTATAAGTATTTTTATGGATAAACAAAAATGTATGTAAGTGATTTGGTCTGCAACATTGTATATATAGAGAGAAGAGTAATAGGAGATAACACAAATGACCTCAAGAGAGGGCAGATGAAAAAATAATATACCTATAAAATTGAGTGGTGTGAAGTATTAAAGATAAGAAGGCATAATTATTTATATTGATATAGGTACATATCCAAAATATGTTTTCAAGCGATAAAAAAATGTTTAGTACCAACATCAAGATCACTTTCATATACTTGTTATCATAAGAGCTGGTAGCAGGAGTACAGTTTGGGGTGTCTAATTAATACATATATTTTTTAATTTTTGAAATAGTTATTACATTTACACTTGTATAATAGTAAACTTTTGTAAAGTAATTATGTCATTATAATATTGATAAATATAGTATCAAGTACTCATTTAATATTCAATGTATCTGAAAGCAGCATCTAGATGAAAAGCTTTCTCATTTATTAGACACTTTAGAAAGTGTCATAATCTTAGAAATGTACTTTTAGCAATATAAGGTGGATATAAAAGAAATTATCCTGACACTGAAGCAATATACTTTTAGTTTGAAATAATAGCATAGAAGAGTAGATACCTTTTTAAAAGGCCTAGATCCTAAAAAATGAGCCTTCAAACGGGGACAGTGTGGTCTATACCATTGTTTTAAATAAATAAAAGTTTATGGAAAACATGCATATAATTTCCTGGGGGATCTTTAAAAATTCAGATTCCTGATATATGTTGAATTAAGAAATGGTATTAAGAAAATAATATTTTTAATAGCTGCACAGTCTAGAGTAAAAATGTTCTAAACTTTTTAGACTGAAGAAATAAGTTAAGGGAGGAAATGAAAAAGTCTCATAATTATTATGCAGTTTTAAAAAATAACAATTGGGAAAAATATAAAGTATTATTTCATTACTAACTGTAAGCATTTGTTAATTAAAATTAAGAAATAAGGCTAATAGCTTCTTCTCCTCAAAAGTAATGACTCACCTTAAATACTTTTATCTCAAATAAAATAATTACAATAAAAATAGACAGCAAAAGTCTTTGTGAAATGCACCAACTTTAGTGGGATTTCTTCAACAATTCACTACTTATGTTTTTCTTGGTTGTGGTATAATTAAGTATTAAGACTTATTGTTCAGTCATAGAATTCTTTGATTTTATGATGGCGAGTACATAGTCCAAACATATTTAATATGGATATCATGATTCCATCATTGTAGATTGGCAAAATGTTTAAGTATGCAACTAAATGCTCTTTTATATTAGGTTCAGTAATTTTCATCATTCATTGTTTCTTTTATTTCCCTAAATGATTCTCTGTGATTTTTGTTATATACCGATCAGTTTACAAACCATGCCTAAAAATCAACAATAATAGACAAAAGTGATAAATCCATTGTTCGTTTTCATATAATCACATTTTGGAATCATGTTTTGTTCATTAGATTTTGTTAGTTCTCATGTGTTATCTAGCTCTGGGATCTCAAGCAATTTAGGCTTTTAGTCTTAAAAGTAATTGAAGGAATTTATTTTTTGCCAACATAAAAGCTTTTTGTCCAATTTACCCACTTTGCATAATTTTATTGAAAAGCTGTTCTCCAGTTCTGCCAATCTCAATGACTTTTGTTTAAAGCATCTGGTGTTAACAGCTGTTGAAGTCTGTCATTTGCCTCCTTTCCTTCTCTCCTCTCCCCCCTCAGTTTCTGTCATATCCCCTACTCATCATGCCTCAATATCTTTATCTTTTATCCTGAAATGACTTTTCTAAATTACACTTGAGTACTATTTCTGCTTTAATCCGATTGATATTATTTTCTTCAAGAAATTATCATGATCAATTCACCAGTCTTACTACAAAGTTATGGTTTACCACTTAAAAGGATTATATATGTCCATGTATCTATGTGTATGCAATAATATATATATATGTATCTATGTGTATGCAATAATATATATATATATTTATGTAAAAATATATGTGACATACTTTGTATAAATATATCTAATCAAGACAGAAAATCAAGGGCAGGTTAATCAATGAAAAAGCCATTTAATATTTTAGAAAGGTGTCATGGAATTTTGACTGTCTTCCGAGGAATTTTGAAATACCTTATTCTTTCTTAATCATCATTTTGCAATTTAATATTAAAAATATTATGAGAATTATTGTGATATTGGATATAATATGTACTTCTATTCTCGGTACTATTTGAGGATGATAAGTAATATGTGTATATATTAGAAATATTAAAATTAGATATATATTTGTTTTATATATAATCATACCTTGATTATTTTACACAGAGAGCTTTAGTTGGATTTTTAGTGTTCTCATCTCATAGCTGTTCTAGAATTCATATGAATTCAATTAATATAGTGTCTGTTTTTTAAAAATCCATTGTTTGGAATCTACTATATATTTTTGTTTATGTTAGGTTATCTTTATCAATCTTTGTCAGATTTTGGCTACAGCCACTAAGTGAACATTAAGTAGTTGCTACTAACACAAATTTGATGGCTAATTTTGTGCTTTTAGTACCAAAAATGTTTTCTTCATTTTTATTGCTATTCTTCATCCTGTCAGGTCAGTAATTTGTACAAAAACTGGATGTTTTTGCTTTTGTCATTGGTTAAATATTTGGATTTCAAATAATTCATCAACTATATGTAATAGAAGAATAAATGTACAGCAAAGTTTTCACACACAGTGATATAAAATGATGTGACTGGCATTGCAGAAACTCTGTGTGTATGTGTGTGTGTGTGTGTGTGTGTGTGTGTGTGTGTGTGTGTGTGTCTGTGTGTCTGTGTATTCATGTTGGCAGGCAGTCGGTTTTTTTCTTTACATGATAGAACTGATACCTGTTAGTTCTAGTTACCTGTATATACAATATACCAAATCTAACACTTCTCACAAGCATGTGAAAATATAGACATGCAGGTATAAGAACATATAACAAATACAGCTTGGCAGGAAAGGCTAGAATTTTGAATGTCACCTGAAAACATCTTAAATAAAGCTTCCATAAACACTCTTAACAAAAGCCCTGCACGAAAATGTGGCAAATAATTATCAGCTGGCTTTTCAAAAGGCAGCAGGGCTCTTAAAACACAAGAGGACAGCCCGTAGGTAGCTCTACTTAATCAAGTTAATTGACACAATTGTTTCTAATTAAATTAATTAAAGATAGGTTGGATTCCCCCCAACGTGTGTCTGTAAAAGGATTGAGTGTGCTGTTGAAGACAGTTGCTTGAACTCATGTTCATACTTAGTGGAGTTAAATTTCTGTTTTCAATAACTGTGCTTAAAAAGAAAATGTAAGTCTCAGGTTGTAGCTGTTTGTTTTGTACTATTTTTTCTTTCTTCTTGACAGCTTATTTCAGTCCATTTTAGTATGAGGGCATGTCCTTAGATAAAGACAAAAATTAAAATTTACATATTAACATGTATAGATATGTGACCTATGACGTCTGACAAGTTCTCAAACTCATCCTAGATAAAGCGCTACATTCCTCATTGCTGAATATCATTATGGTCACCTTCAAATTAGTCCCCTTGGGAAGCTATGCACAGATGCCAGTGCCTAATCCACCCACTTCAAAGCAATTTTGAAACTCATTTTCTGGAACAGTCATCAGAGCTGTCGCAGTATGACTCTTGATATACTGAATGTCATCAAAATGTCTTCCTCTCAATATTTCCTTTATCTTCAGGTAAAGAAAATCATTATTAGGAGCCTGATCAGGTGAGTAGGAAGGGTGTTCCAACACAGTTACTGGCTAAAAACTCCCTCTTAGACATTGCCTGTGAGCTGTTGTATTGTCATGCAAGAGCCATGAGTGGGTGAAAAGTTGAGGTCATTTTTGTCTAACATTTTTATGCACCCTTTTCACCACTTCCAAATAGGAAACTTAGTTGACTGTTTGTCCAGTTGGTATAAATTCATAATGAACAATACCTTAGACATCAAAAAGGTTAGCAACACTATTTTGACTCTTGATTTGGACTGATGAAAATTTTTTCGTCGTGGAGAATTGGCTTACTTTTATTGTGCACTTTGACACTTTGTTTCAGAATTCTATCAGTACACCCATATTTCATCACCAGTCATTACGTGGCCCCAAACATTGTCTTGCCTCTCCAAAAGATCTTGGCAAATATCAACTCTCCTTTTCTTTTGTTCATCATTGAGCTCCTTCAGGACAATTATTGCACACACCTCTCTTATGCCAAGATTTTCAGTTAAGATTTTCCTGTATCTTTATTGATGTTTATTTGGTTTACTATGCTTCTCACAGTCAGTTGACAATTTTGCGTACAGTTTGATGAATTTTAGCAATGATTTCATCAGTTATACTCATTACTGGCTGCCCTGATCTCTCTTCATCATTCATGCTTTCTGTCTCCTTGGAAAAATGTTTACTCCATTTGTACAGTGCCATTTTCTTCATGGCATTAGCCCCATAAACTTGGACTAACATGTCCCTGATATCACTCTTGCCAAGTTTAAGAAGAAATTTCATGTTTACTCATAGCTCTAATTCAAACTCCAACATTCTTGTGAGGGCACACAAAATCTTGCAACAACACTAATGAACATTACTCAGCAAGACTCGGCCACATGTCAATAGGAAGATGGCTGTAAGATAGATATATACCAAGGTTATGAAACCTTACTGAGTTGTTTATACAGTGCAGCCATCGTAAGCACATGGTGGTAAGTTTGTGAACTTAATTGTCAGAACTTATATGTCATTTTGAAGTAGGTCTATCACTTTTGCAAATTTGATAACTATGAATTGGACTACCAATGAGCAGTCCTAAAGAACCATATCATGATTTTACATTAATAAAGCACAGATGAGTACTTAAATGAATCATTGAGCTAACCTACAGAACCAAAAAAATTATCCAAAGATGCATTTATTCTACACCAGGCCTAGGAAGACTTTCAGGGCAAGGGCTACTTCTCCAAGTGTCTCAGTCCACTAGCTATTTATTTTATTATTCTGGCGGTCATCCCAAAATTGCTTGGTAGTCCACTGGTGAATTTTGATTGACATCTTGCCCAGCCCTGCTCTACACACAGTATGCAAGCAGCATGAGATATGCAAAAAGTAAATTGATGAACTAAAACTGATGTTTTCTCTACTTTCAAGACTTCACTTCCTAGAAGAAACCATTTTCATTGTATCTCTGTAATCATCTTACATGAATTATCATTATAAAATGTGCTTTTAAAAATGATTCTTGTTGGAAGTAGTGATGGAAAGAAAAAAAAATTCCAAGAAAATGATGACATATTTAAAATTCTTGGAATGTATTCTTAGTAACTATTAGTTGTCTGCTATATTACTATTATTGTATTTAACTATCAATTTATTGGAATATTTTATAAATACTGTACTATGAACCCCAGAGGATGGGCTCAGAGGCAGGAGGGCAGTGGTTGGTGGACAGGGGATGGAAAATGTTGAAAAAAATACTAAAAATAATCTAGGTCTGGAAGAATTCCTGAGGGTGTGCAATCTATGGTGTCTTCCCAAGGTGTCCCTTGTGTTCTGCTAAACATAAATGAGAAATCAATGACTTAAAATATTCTGGAATGAAATTGCAGTACCCATCTTTTCCAGATCTGTTGTATAATGATTCTTCATGCTTAATGTAATCCACCCTCTTTTGTCCTGACCCATGGTCTTTGTTACTTTCTTCACACATAACAATTGGTGGTATTATCACTAACATGTTTGTGTCTTTTATGCTATTTGCTTGAGTCTGATGTTCTCTTCTGAATTATACCATTTTCTGATACCAGATAAACTCTTTATTCTCCTCTCTTTAATATATAGATTCTATTTATGTATATGGTGGCCACAAAAAACAATCATTAGTACTAAAAGAACATAGATGTTGCATCTTTTTTTTCATTAGAGTGAGTTATAGTGCTTTCCTGGAATCAGTTTATTTTTTATATTTAATTTTTTATTTAGAAATATTTGCCAAGAGAATATATTAAGAATGGTTGCAAATATGTAATTCTGAATTTTTAAAAATATTTTAATTACAGTTGACATACAATATTATGTTAATTTCAGGTGTACAACATAGTGATTAGACATTTATATAACTTACTAAGTTACATGGTAACCCATTCCAATAAATCAAGCACCCATCTGACACCATACATAGTTTTCATAATATTGCCTATGCTATACTTTACATCCTCATGACTAATTTGTAACTACCAATTTGTACTTCTTAACTCCTTTTCCTTTTCACCTGCCCCCACCTCTTCCTTCCATCTTAAAACCATCAAAATGTTCTCTGTATCTACCAGTTTGTTTATTTTCTTTGTTCATTCACTTTGTTTTTTGGTTTATTTTTAGATTCCACATATAAGTGAAATCACATGGTGTTTGTGTTTCTATTTGATTTGTTTATTTAGCATAATCCCCTCTAGTTCTATCCACATTGTAGCAGGTATCAAGATTTCATTCTTTTTTATGTCTGAGTAATGTTCCATGTATATGTATCCCATCTCTTCTCTGTTTATCTATTGATGGACACTTAGGTTGCTTCCATATCTTGGTCATTATAAATAATGCTGCAATAAATTTATGAATGTGTACACCTTTCTAAATTAATGTTTTGGATTTGTTCAGATATGTACTTACAAGTGGAATTACTGGGTCCTTCTTAACTTTTGTCATAGCATTTATTTTAATGTCTATTTTGTCTAGTATAAGTATGCAACCTCAGTTTTTTGTTTGTTTATTTCTGTTTTCATAAAATAACTTCTATCCCTTTACTTTCAGTTTGTTTGTGTCTTTTGATCTAGAATAGGTCTCTAATAGTCAGCACATCTAAGGTCTTGTTTTCTTATTCATTCAGTCATTTTGTCTTATGATTGGAGCATTTAATTCATTTACACTTAGAGTAATTGTTGGTAGGTATTTAGTTGTTTCCATTTTATTATTTATATTTTTTATCTCTTTTTCTTCTCCTCCTTCTGTTTTTCCTTCTTGTTCTTCCTTTGAAAGAATCCCCTTACCATTTCTTGTAATTCTGGTTTGGTGGTAATGACCTCATTTAACTTTTATGTCTGGGAATTCTATCTCTCCTTCAATTCTAAATAATAGCTTTGCTTTGTAAAATAATCTTGGTTATAGGTCTTTGCTTTTCATTACTTTTGATATTTAATGCCAATCCCTTCTGTCCCGCAAAGATTCTGTTGGTAAATCAGCTGACAGGCTTAAAAGACCTCCCATGTTGGTAACTAACTGCTTTTCTCTTGATTTTAAAATTCTCTCTTTGTCTTTAACCCTCGGCATTTTAATATCATGTATCTTGGTGTGGGCCTCTTTGGGTTCATTTTGTTTGGGACTCTGTGCCTCCTGGATTTGTAGAAGAGCTGTCTGGAAAATATCCAGCCATAAATGCCTCTATTTTTCATATTACATGACTGGATACTTTCCAGACAGCCTTTGTATGTCTATTTTTCATCAGGTTAGAAAAATTTTAATCATTATTTATTCAAATAGGTTTTCAACCCCATGCTCTCTATTTTCTCTTTCTGGTAGCCTATAATGTGAATGTTGGTATGCTCAAGGTTATCCCCAAAGCCCCTTAAACTATCCCCATTTTAAAAAATTCTTTTGTCTTTTTGCTGTTCTGATTGGGTATTTTCTGTCACTATATTTTCCAAAACACTGATGTAATTCTCTTCATTATGTAATTTACTATTAATTCCTTAAACGTATTCTTTGTTTCAGTTATTATATTCTTCACTTTTGACTGGTTCTTTTATATATTTGCTGTCTCCATTTTTATGTTTCTTATCTCTTTGTTGAAGTTCCCACTGAGTTCCTTACAGTCAGTGTTTTAAACTGTGCCTCTGGCAGATTGCTTATGTCTATTTTGTTTATTCTTTATTTGAAACTTTATTCTGTTCTTTCATTTGGGACATGCTGTCTTGTCTTTCCATTTGGGCTGTCTCCTTGTGTCTGTATAGATTAGGTAGAGCTGCTATGTCTTCCAGTCTCTGTAGAATAGCCTTATGCATTAGGTGTCCAATGGGGCTCAGTGCCATCGTCCCTCTGGTCACTAGAGCTAAGTGCTCTATGTGTGTCCCTCATGTGGTTTATGTGTTCCTTCCTGTTGTAGTTTAGTTTTGATTGCTGTTGGCATGTCAGTGGGAGGGACTGACCCTCAGGCTGATTGGTTGTGAGAAATGTATGACTACAGTGAAGGAGTTGTTGTGCAGCAGCTGACCTTGTGAAGTAGGACTTGCTTTAGCGGGGCTTTGGTGCTGGCTGAGTCTGCTTTTTGAGTGTGTCATTTATGGTCTAAAGCTGGCCACCAGATGCGTTGGTTCTGGGGCCTTTTGGGAGGGGCTCTGGTGCAGGCTAAGATTAGCTACTGTCTATGCCCTGACCAGGGTCCCTTGGTATAAAGTACAAAGTGATCTGTATATGGTTGTCACTTGTGCTGAGCTTGGAGGTGCTTGGGAGAGGAAAAGCTGCAAACTGAGGCTGGTTGCCCCTAGTTCTGAGCTTGGGGCTGCTTAGCAACTGCTATAGGGCGAACCAGGGCCAGATGCTATTTGTTTGGAGTTTTTGAACCTTCAAAAGGTTTTAGGAAAATTTACAGCATGAGCCAAGACAGAGTGTTTGTATTGAAGAAGACTGGAAGGAGCTTAGGTGGGTGCAGAAGTTGGGTGGGGCAGGAGCTCAGGGAATCATCAGTGTCCTGTCAATGACTAAGGCAAGGAAGGTTCATATTGTAACTGGGCAGAGAAGAAGAATCGAGGAGCTTCAGGCAAGTTAAACATAACCTTTATTCCAGAAGCAGCACAGCAATAAGTGACATCTGGGAATTTCCCCTCAATAGCTCAAAGTCCATGGCTAGCTCATAGCTCTAAATCCCATAGCATCCTCCAGCTCTAGCTCTATCCTGTGTAGCTCTAGATCTAGGTCTAGGTGGCTCCCTGGCTGGGTTGTCTCTCCAGTCTGTTTCAGGTCAGTTCATTGTTATCTCTCCCTGGAGAGGTCCATCCTCTGACATAGGCAGAACAAAGGTGGCAGGCTGCTGAGAACAAACTTAGAAGGCCCATAAACAACAAAATGGCTGTGTCCTGAGACAGTGCCAGTGACAATTACATAAAAGGTAAGATGCCAGGCAAGAACACCTGAACTATTTCACTTGCCCCACAACCAGGGTTGGTGGAAGGGTGTGAGCTAGGTTGAAGGAAATCAGTATAGTGCCCTCCTATGCATGCAGGTTGGGTGATAGGAGGGCTCTCGTAAGAAATAATGGCTTCTGCCAGCTCTCCTGTCTGGGAAAAAGGTGCCCCTCCATTCTTTGCCCTGAAGCCAGACAATTCAGTTTCTCTTTCTGTTCCAGGTGGCTTTCAAGCTGCTGCCCCAGTGCTGGAGTTCATAGTGAGTCCACCAGCAAATAAATCTAGGCACGGGCATTTTAAGAGAAATGCTTAGGACTCCAGCAGCTCTTTACCTCTCTTAGCCACAATCTCTGCTGCGTTTCACAGCCAGAAATTATGAGGACTTAACTTCCCAGCACTGGAACCCTAGTCTGAGGAGCACAATCTGGGGCTTACTTCTCAGGAAGTATTTATGCAGCCTAGATATCCTTTCTGATTTTTAACCATCACATGTGGGTGTGGGAGTAGCCCATTCTTCATCTCCACCCTCCTACCAGTCTTGTACTGGCTTCTTCTGTATGTTCTTAGTTGAATGAGTTCTGTTTAGCTAGACTCCAAGCAAATCTTGATGATGATTATTCTGTGGTTTAGTTGTCATGTTGATGTGGTCATGCTAGGAGGCCAGTATAGCATTTACCTATTCTGCCATCTTGACCAGAAGCTCTCCAACCATGTGTGATTTTTCTTTCACTATGCCTTTTTTCTACAATATGAAGAAAATATTATGTGCCATAGTGGCTAGAAGACCTGAAAAGTATAGCTAGTATCTAAGATCCTTTTGTCTCTCTTTTCTTTTTATACTCTTTTTTTGCTAGTGATACCATGGTTTTGAACAGAGCAAAATTTTAGAAAACCTTTAGAATGTCTTCAAATGCATTCTTTAATTTATTGAAGAATATTTGTTAAGCAATTATCATATTCTAGAGAAATATGTTAAAATTAATTCTTTTTTCATGTTCCTTTGATTTAGTGGGGAAAATAGTCAATAAACAACAAACTAAAATGGCGAATTACATATTATATCGGATCTCTAACAGTGTTTTGGAAAAATATAAGAAGTAGCATATGGAGTAAGGAAGGTTTGTCATGAAAAAGGCTTATATTAGTGAGTTGATTAGCACACTAAATAAGGTGATTGTATAGAGCATATTAAGACTGAAAAGATATGTTTTTAGATTGCAATTTGATACCGCATATCCATTTAAAATAACAAAAAAAGGTATTTTGTGTAATGTTTTATAATCCAACATTGTTATTTTATGCATTATCTTAGGTTTTTATCATACCATGTTTAAGGTTTCAACTGATTTTGGAGTAGACTTCTCAATAATGTTTTCTATCTATCTATCTATCATGTATTTATCATCTATCTATCCATCCATCCATCCATCCACCCATCTATCATCTATCTAGCTAGCTGTCATCTATTATCTACTTTCCACTTATCTATCTAAATATTTTAAAGCTGGACAAATTTCAAATAGCGATTCCTTTTGCAAATGGAATATATTCAGCACTCAGGATAATACTTTTTAACTAGGACATAAAAGGCTAGCCAATGCACCCATCTGTCTACACAGAAAAATCCATGTTTGAACATTCCCTAAATAAGAGTATTCCCTAAATAAAGATTTAAAAAGCTTAAAATAAAATACTTTAAACTGGAAAATCTGTCTACACAGAAAAATTTGTATTAGAGCATTTTCTAAATAAAAGCATCCACTAAGTAAAGATTTAAAAGCCTAAAATAAAATACAATACTTCAAACCAGGAAAGAATAATAGCTCAGCTCTTGCTTTAAAGTGTCTTACTTTTTCTCCTAAAGAAAGATAACCCTAGTTTATTGTATTTGTTTGTAAAATAAATTTTTTTTCCATACATATAGTCAAATTCAGGCATTAGATTACCTTATAAATATTAATATATAGTTAATTAGTCTTTATTTGAAAGAATGCTGTAAATGTCTGGTTTGTCAAAGTGTGCATACTAATTATAAGTAAATGCACCTTCAAAATTTTCATTAAAAAAAATGACAGATTAATCTTAGGACTGTCACTTCTTATTTGGATGGTTCATGCCTGGCAGCTCTATGTCAAAACGAGTTATCAGAAGGAAATACTTCAAAGGCTCTTAAGTTCTCAATTGACAAAACAATAAAACAGAGAGACAATTCACAGTTCAATGAATAGCCCCATTTATAGAAATTCCAATACTTCACTATCTACAGTTGATAACTTTATGCTTGAATAGTGAAAATCTTAAATTAGAGGGCCAGATTTGTGTCAAATCAGAAGTTCTGAAGGGTGCATGCTAGTGCAAACTTGCTTACATTTTAATTATTTTAATTTCTGTTTGGCTTGAGTAAAAAAATAGTTTACTCTGTGCTTTTTGTTTGTCTGTTTCATTTTATTTCAGTAGTATTACAAAATATATAGGAAAAAATGGTAGATAAAAATGGCTAATTTTTCCATTTGAGTCTTACATCATAGACTACTGGCACTGCATAGGTGGAGATCTCCTTTTCCTAAATTATTATTTAGATTTTTGAAAGTTACTAGGCAGAAACCTGGAGGAAGATTAAGAAAGTTATTTTAGCCTATAAACGAATAACATTCTTAGATTTACAAAGCTAACAGTGGAAAGTGCTAGGCATTACAATAACTGTTTTATATGTATATTAACTCATTCAATCCTCACAGCAACATTGTAAGGAATGGCCTATTATTAATTTTTAGATGATAAATTTGCTACTGAGAAAGGCTATATTAATGATTGTAAATCACACAATATGAAAATAGTAGTACAAATTTTAGTATATATTTGCTTGTGATAGGAACCCAGAGTCTTAAACACAGTGCAATATTGATTTTTAATGTTAAATCATATGCATTGCTTTTTAAAGCATTTCTGGTTTTCTTTCAATTCAAGGAGTTATTGAATTCTGGAAATTGTTTAAATGAGAAGTAAGGTTTTTTTTATATAATATTAAATTAGTAAGGATATTTGGACATTTCATAAAACAAATTGATAGCTACCTGTGCACATCTATATCAAAATAAATTTCAACTGAAGTTCAAATTCACTCTTTCCTATATATCATATGCCTTCTCTTTAATACATTTCTCACTCTTCTCCTGTCTTCCTCTCATTCAATTTGCTCCAGTCACAGTCTACTTATCCTTTCTCAAACAAACAAACAAAATAACAAAAACAAACAACAAAAAAAACCTGGCTTGTTTTTTACCTTGGGATCTGGGCTGAAGAACTTGGTTTGCCTGTCTAGATCCTCTGTATTTTTCTGCCTTTCTCTGTGCTCTCTCAATGATTCCAGAACCCTCTAGCTTTTGATGGTTTCAGCCAAAAGGAATTATCAGAAGAGGATGCCAAAAGGGTGGGGAGCAGTCCCCATATATTTTCACCCTGACTCCTTCCCTATGGGATCACTGTGAGCAGGCTGAGTTCCTTAACCAAAAGCTTGTGGAGTCCCTATGAGGTACTTAACTGCTCTCTCTCCCCTTTATTCTACTGCTAAACCTAGATCCTGCACTCTACCTACCTTGTGGTCTTCCTATATCCTCTCCACACTTGTAAATAGTCCCTTTGTTAAATTCTTCTCCTATTACCCTTTTGAATGAACTATGTATTTTCTACTAAGACTTTGATTGATACAGGGCACATAAACTTACTACTGTCTTTGCCAGGAATACCTTTCTTCTAGATATCAACATGGCTAATTTTTCATTTCTTCAAGAAGTCGCTCAGATGTCACACTCTCCATGAAGTCTATCCTGACATTTTTATTTAAAATTACAACTCCTACACCTTTTCTGGTATCCACATTATCCTTAAATATATCTGTTGCTGTACAGCAATCATAACCTTATGATAATCTACCTGATTTATATATTTATTATTCTTACTGCTTTTGCTTATTATTATTAGCATAAAAACCATAACAGAAAGAATATTTATCTGTTTATTTAATCTGTGAGCCCCAAGTCTAACAGAATACCTGGCATGAAGGAAGCAATTAATAAATCTTTGATAAATGGAGTTAAAAAAATCAATGTAGTAGAAATAAGTTTGACAAAGGGGGCAGCATGATATAGCGCAAAGAAAATACCTTTGAAACCAGATATATTGTTTTCAAATTATAGCTCAACCATTTTCTAGCTCTGTGAAATTAATTTAATTCTGCTGAAATACAATCTCCTTATCTATAATATAGGGCTAATAAGACTCTGTAGAGCAGTTTTGAGGTTACAGAATGTTTGGTGCTCTATATCTGTAAATATTACTCTTGTGTCACACTTTATTTAGTGGTGTTATATTTTACCCATATTATGTTAAATCTAAAGATTTCAGGCATATATTTACAATATAATTAGGATGACTAAAAATGCTATATCATTCTACCCCTTCTCATTCTGCTAGTCTTCACTTACCTCTTTAGTTTGTGGGCCTTCCTCATATTAGACAAAGCATTTACCATCATATAAACTCCATTGCCAAAGGGTAAACATGCCAAGGCACACTTAATAATCTCCCTCTCAAAAAAATAGAGTAACTTCTATGTAATATTATATCATAGGAAAGACTTTGAAGGACTATAGATCTTCTAATTCACTTAATTTTCATGACAATAAAAGAAGATAAAGAGATTAGGAATTAGATTAAATTAAAAAAACTTGTTCTGATAAAATCAAGTAAAACTTTATTGAAGCTTTTTGCTCATCAATGTTTTTTCTATTTTAACTATTGTTTTCTAAACTTCAAAATTCAAACCCCATTCTTGTAAAAAAGATAGAATATTTACTTCCTTGATTAATACAATCAAATGAGTTTTAATGAAGAATTACAATTTTTTGTTCTTATTAATATGTATTCCCACCCTAAATCATCTTCATGAACAAGGCAAATCTACAATGTCAAATGGACAAAACTCTGATGAGCTATAAGCACCTCAAACTGAAAACATCCCCAATTGAATTCATCATCTTCTCCCAAAAATACTCATTCTTTTTTATTATTTAACTGAAGTGTTTTACTATTTAAACAGTTGCTAAGAACAAAAGTCTAAGTCATTCTTATCTCCCCTTTGTTAGCTAAATATTTTACATTGATCCATGTATCCATCAGCAAATATTTATTAAGCATCTCCTAGACCCTATGATATATAAAGTATCCCTGTCATCATAAAATTTACATTCTATTGAACTAAAGAGCTCATAAACATGCAAATCAATCAATAAGCCAAATAATTTTAGATGATACTAACACCAAAGAAGAAAATAAGAGTGCTGTGATAGATTGCCAATAAAGGGTGGGTAAAAAATCACTGAAGATAGGTCTCCCTCAGAAGAGGATGTGTAAGATGAAATGATTATTGCCAAGTGAACTCAGCCATACAAAGATCAGGAAATAGAAGATGAAAAAGATAATATAACATATATATGTCTGGGAACATTCACAGAACAGAAAGAAACCAGTACTGATTGGTCACCATGAGTAATGGAGAACATATTAGAGGAAAGTTGATATATTAGCAAGAACAAGGTAATTAAAAATTCTGTAAATCATGTCAAGACTTTGGCTTTTATTCCAAGTATGTGGATAAAACATTGAGGGAGCCACATTTATTTTCCTTATTATTAACATTTTATATTAGTATTGTACATTGTTACAATTAAAAGACCAATATCATTAAATTATTACCTAAAGTCCAGTATTCAGATTTTCTTAGCATTTAAACTAATATCTGTACCAAGATCCCATCCATGATACCACACTGCATTTTATGAGTCAATGTGTCTCATAGAAGACTCTTGAAAAAATGGTGATACAGACTAAGTGTCAGACAGAGAAAGAATCAGATGACAGAGAATACAGTATTAATTTTAAAATCTGATATGTGGTTGTCTTGAAATCCAATGACTTTTAATTATAACAAGAAAAGGTAAGTTAGATGCCTGGTTGGCATGAAGAAAAAAGCAGAACAATAAGAAAATAAATATTACTCAGCTCTAACAAAAGATGAAATATTGCCATTTGCAACAAAATGGATGAACCTGGAGATCATCATGCTAAGTGAAATAAGGCAGACAGAAAAAACAAAGAACTGCATGATTTCACTCATATGCAGAATATAAAACTGAAAGCAAAGAAAAAAAGAAATGAACAAACAAATAACCCATGGACACAATCGATAGTTTAATGTTTATTTGGGACGAGTGAGTTAGGGAGGGGACAAAGGGGAGGGGGTGGGAGAGGAGGGGGGGAAGCTAAATATAAGGTGATGGAAAGAGAAGTCACATTAGGTGGTGAACTTATTATACATCAAGTTGACAATGCACTGTAGAACTGTATGCCTGAAACCTATGTAATCCTTGCTAACAGATGTCACCCCAATAAGTCTAACAATAAAAATGAATTTTAAAAAAAGCATCAAAGCAGTGCTTACTAAACAATTAATTCTTTAAAAATTTTTTGTTAAATTTATTGGGGTGTCACTGGTTAGTAAAATTATATGTTTCAAATACACAATTCTATAATATATCATCTAAACATTGCATCATGTGTTAACCAACCAGAGTTATTTCTCCTTCTATCACAATATATTTGACACCGTTTACCCTCTTCTACCACCCTTCTCCCCCTTACCCTCTGGAAACTACTAAACTTTTGTCTGTGTCAATGAGTTTTAAAAAAATAACTCCTATGTCACAATGTTAAGTAGCTTAGCAAAGTGATGACCAGTGGATGGAGATCTATAAAAACAGTCTTGCTTAACATTTGGAGCAGAAACAAAAGTGAATATAAAGCACATCCAAGCAAATATTTAAATAAACAAAACTTGTGATACATAGTAAGATAAAATTTCCTGATTTTATCTCAGAGCTGGTTTTATTTGTTTGGTTGGCATTTATTTGTTTCCTTTCAGGATCAATTATTTAAACAGTAGATTCATTTGCTTATACATAGACATTTGAATTTAATGATGAATGTTCTGCCAACTCAATGCAATAAATTTAAATATAATCTTATCCCATAAAAGACAATAAACAAATAGATGTGTTTTTAGCGTGATTGAGCAAGCATAGGTAACAATACTTTTAGTTAATCTAACCTCTGGGTCATACTACTCTTTAAAGATACATCCAACTAGGTATCTGCATTTGATCAAATTCAAAATTGTCTTGGATGCCTAGAGAATCCAGGTGTCACCATCATAAGGTTCACTGGTAAATTAATATAAATGTCTGAGAGTGGGAGTTGGGGAAGGAGAAGTAGGTTACAGAATTTTAATTTTGAAACTGTTGGTTTAAAAGATTAGTTACAGGTTTTGATTTGTTTTAAGACTTTTATGAGACTTTAACATGATAATAGACATTTTAAAACTTTAGGAGAGAGATGTGTAGTATACAATTCTCCTCATGTTATTATAGCCAAAAGGTAAAAAAAAAAAAAAAATTCCCTTGCTATATCAGTGAACCATGTAGGCATGCTCTCTGCTTGCACAGAGCTTATTATAGTCAAAAACTAGAAGGCTAATTACACACATTGCCTCAAATAAATGAAAATTTGGAAGTATAACACAAGTTAAACAGTATTGCTTTAATTTTTATGTATGATCATGTTGCATTAAAAAGGTCTTATTTGTCTTATGGTTAAAAGTGGACATATACTTAGAAACACTGTAATAACTCCTTATTGAAATTGGCTTTATTATAAGCAAACTTTTAAAGCCCAATATATAAATTTTAAATTATTTGTAGAAAATGACTTTTTTTTTCATTTTTCTTGCTTTGGAATATTCACTAATGTCATGAAAATAAACCAAAATTAAAAAAAAAAAGAGTTGGGACATTTCACAGATGTAACTAAGTGAATAAATAAGTATATTTTATGTAGCAGACAATTACATCATTACACTTCTAGGATAAACCACCTTAACAAGTCATGCACATTGTCCCCTTATTTCTATTCAAAGGATCACAAGTTTGGACCATATACTTTGACTAGTATTTCTATTTGCAACCTCAGAAATCAGAATTGTTCTTCTCATCTGTTAATTTCTCTCTCCTCAATAATGCAACTTATATTAATAAGATAAATACTGTCCTAAGACATTTGCACTTGTCCAAGGTAAAGTACATGGAATTAAATTTTATTTTATATTTTTTAATCAATACAGTTCTTACTGCAAAGAGGAAAAAAGTAATATAGGGAAAATAGAATAAAATAGACACTTTAATATGCTATTCTAATTCATATTGTTATATTCACTTTATTTTATCTAATATAATAATAAAAAGTTTGTAATTCTTCAATATTCTAAACCTATCTTATTTTGCAAATGATCTAAATCTTTCTTCCATTTATATGACTATGATCTGCAGACTGATTTTATTTTTGAACATAAAGTTCTACTTTTTTTTTGTCCGAATAGGCCATATAATATTTATTTATTTATTTTGAGTGTATTTTCAAGCTCTTGTATTAGTCATAATTAGTGCAGATTACATTCAATGCTCAGAGCATAGATTTTAGCTCAGAACTTGTTTTACTATTTGTAGGTTGGCATTTTGTTTTTTGCCTTTTAGAATCATCAATTTAACCAATAAGTTAATTTGCTTATACCTAGACATTTGAATTTAATGATGAATTTCCTGCCAAATCAAAGCAGTAAATTTAAATATAAATTTATCCCTTAAAAGATAACAGGTAATTAGATGTTATGTGTTTAGTTTGGTTAAACATAAGTAACCATATTTTCAGTTAATCTACCCTCTGGGTATGTTATTCTTTAAAAATGCATCCAAGTAGGTATCTACATTTGATCAAATTTAAATTTGTCTTGGATGCCTAGAGAATTCATTTGTCTTCATAAAAATCCCAATGTATAACAAATTCACTGCAGTAGAATTTTTCTGATCATGTTAACTACAATTTGCATTCTTCCTGTTCAGCTGCCAAATAGAAAACATAAGAAAAAGGTATGAAAATATTAATTACTCCCATATTTTATTGTTTTGGTATGAATAAAATAAATCAAACTGATCATAAAACATTAAATCTAGTGTAAAAAAGTTTGGATTGGACAGCTGACTCTGATTGCTGGCCCTACATCTGTGTTTTGCCTTTGACAAGGTAATTCTTAACTTCAGTACAAAAATCTGTAAAATAAGGATGGATAGTTTTTGTAAAAATATATTGAAAGATACATGAAAACTTGGTTGGAATCACATCCAGAATATTAATCTGTGTGTTCTCTTTTCCCTTAGACTTGTTCTATTTTATTTTTTTCAATTGTACTTCATGTACCTCTTCTTTTTCTACTTTGTATGGTTAGATTTGAGTCATCTGATAACAAAGAATATTGCAGTAGTCAGAGAGATTGACATGGATTTTTAAGAGGAGTTTTTCATAAGTAGAATCTAGATAAATGTTTATTTAATAAAGTAATAGAAAAGGAGGAGAAGGAACACCAGGGCCTTGGAAATTGAAGTTCTCAGGAACTGGTAAACAAAGCAAAACAAAACAAAACAAAGCAGACCTCTTTAACTTCAGTAAGCAAGATGGGTGAAAGAACAGATGTGGATGGTTAGGTTCAGGTAAGAAATTTGTGTGGAAACAAACACAGGGCCAACATGCACATTTCATTACGATCCTCTGACCACATAGCCTACTGCACACTGGTCATTCAGTTTGGAGTAATAATTTCCTTGTTTTGTCTGAGAAATTTTATTTTCTCCATTAAAAATTTAGTAAATTCTCAAAGCCAATATAACAGAGATTGAGAGGACCTGGGCACCCTTTTGTACAATAGGGAAAGCTTGGCCTCGAAAGATGGGAACAAGGTGGAACCCATTTGAACTTCTAATCTAGGCTGCAGTAGAATAGAAATGTGCTTCTCCAATGGTCAGCAATGAAGAACTGATTTTCTTTTTCCAATACATTATAAACTGATAGTTGTAAATTACAACAAAAATATTGCAGTTATGCCTTTATTGCCAGAAGTAGAAGTTGTTGAAGGTTTTAAAGTATCAAGATACATATTGTTCCCAGTGTGACATTTAAAAAGTATGTTAATAAATAACCATACATTTATCTAAAACTATAATTTAATTATTTGTCTATCAATTTGTTAATAATGAGAAATCAAACTGGTAAAATCTGGTATTATTTTCTTGAGAGCACTCTGGTGCTTATTATAATGTAATAAAATATCAAGATTTGTTATGTAATTTCCAGGGAGTATGGACTATTATACTTAAAATGTACTGTGAAGATTTTTGAAAGAGATTTTCAGGTTTAAAAAGACCAGATGAAAGATATATAGAGTTCATTTTTAGTCTCATACAAAATAGCTTAAAATTTGGAAGTTAAATTTCCTATTGTAATAAGAGTAATAAAAATTATAAATACATTTTAGAAATGTAAATTTATCCAATGTATAGACTTCTGGGGAAATAGTTTTCTAATAGATAGAGGAAGTTAATTTCCTGTTCTCATTATATCAAGCAAATTTGTAAGTGCACATCATCTTTGTCATATTATGGCATGGGAAGGTGATTCATAACCACAGTGATCCAATGATATTTACTCAGTTTAGATCAATTTGGAAGCATAACTTTCTAGTTTATTTCAAGGTTATATCTTAAGTAAACGAGTACATACTGCCAGTTTCTGCATCCTACTATTTTACATGCCTTCCATGAAAAAAATCAATTCTGTATAATTTGTTCCTTATTAAATCACAGTTGCTTTGGTGGATAATAAGTAAGCCTGTAACAATTCAGAATTTGTGAAGTGCACTTGCATTAATAGATATCTACTTTTATATAGGAATGCGTTTGGGTGTTTTGATAAGTGAAAGTTTAGAAATATTAGAAGGGGAAGGCTGTTTTAGAAACAGGTTACTATCAAGTAGCAACAGAAGCTTACTATCAGGATTTAGAACTCATGAGTGCACAGATATATTTACTAAGCTAGGAACATCAATTGTGTTGATTACTGAGTCTGACATGCTGAAACATTTTGATACTTAGTTTGGGTTTTTAATAGTTCATATCTGAGGGTAAGTCAACAGAAACATCAGGTAAATTATACATTATTTGTTCACAGAGACACCTGTGGAAAATATACTTCAAAATAATAAAGGTCATATGTGACAAGTCCAGAGTTTACATAACACTTAATGGTGAAATTCTGAAAAGTTTTCCTCTAAGATCAGGAACAAGATAAGGATGCCCATTCTTGCTACATTTATTCAACACAGTATTGCAACTTATAGCCAGAGCAATTAGGCAAGAAAAGGAAATAAAAGGCATCAAAATTGAAAAGGAAGAAGTAAAACTTTCATGATATTAAATAAAGATAATACTAAAGACTCCACTAAAATTGTTTGAATAAAAGAATTGAGTAAAGTCACAGGATACAAATTGTTATGCAAAAATCTGTTGCATTTCTGTACACTTACAACAAATTATCAGAAAAAGAAATAAAGAAAATAATTTAATTTGTAATTGTAGCAAAAGGAATAAAATACCTAGGAACAAATTGAACCAAAGTGGTGAAAAAACTTATACTCTGCAAACTATAAGACACTGATAAAAGAAATTGAAGGAGACATAAATAATTAGAAAAATGTTTTGTGCTCATGGACTGGAAAACTTAATGTTGTTTTAAATATTACCCAAAACAGCCTACAGATTCAATGCAATCTCTAACAAAAGTGCAATGTCATGTTCCATAGACATAGAACAAAATATCCTAAAATGTGCAAAGAACCCAAAAGACCCAAAATAGCCAAAGAAATCTTGAGAAAGAAGACCAAAGCTGGAGGCATCATGCTTTCTGATTTCAAACTACATTACAACATTATACTAAGAAAAAAGTATGGTATTTGCCATAAAAATAGCAAATAGATCTATGGGATAGAATAGAAAGTGCAGAAATAAATCCATGCATATGGTCAATTAAAGGAGCAAAAAATACACAGTGGGAAGAAGAGTCTCTTCAATAAACAGTGTTCAGAGAACTAGACAGACACATGCAAAAGAATAAAACTAGACTATTATCTTACTTCATACAAAAACTAACTCAAAATGAATTAAAGATCTGAAATCATAAAACTCAGGAGAAAAAACATAGGCATAAGCTCCTTGACATTGTTCTTGGTGATCTTTTTTTAAATTTGACACCAAAAGCAAAGGCAACAAGAGTAAAAATTAACAAGGGAGACTACATTAAACTGAAAAGCTTCTGTACAGCAAAGTTGAAACCATCAAAAAATAAAAAGGCAACCTACTGAATGAGAAGATATTTGCCAAACATATGCTCTAACAAAGGATAAATATTAATACCTAAAATATATGAGGGTTGTCCAAAAAGTATCCAACCATGTAATATGAAAAATAGAGGCATTTATGCATGGATTTTTTCTGGACAGCTCTCATATAAAGAACTCATATAATTCACTAGCAAAACAAAACAAAATCCTATTAAAAATTATAGAGAGAATCTGAATAGACATTTTTCCATAGAGGACATATAGATGGCCTCAGGTATATGAAAAGATGCTCAACATCACTGATGATCATGAAAATGCAAATTAAATAAAAACCATAATGAGCTATCACCTCACACCTGTAGAATGACTATTAACAATAAATACAAGAAATAGCAGGTGTTGACAAGGAGGTTGTAGAGAAAAGGAAACCCTTGTGCACCATTTGGGGGAATGTAAATTGGTACAATTCCTATGGAAAACAGTATGGAGGTTCCTCAAAAAATTAAAAATGGAAGTATCCCATGATCAAGCAATTTTACTTTTGGCTATTTACCAAGGAAACAAAAACGCTAATTTGAAAAACATATTAATATATGCATTGCCATGTTCACTGCTCTTTTATAATAACCAAGATATGGAAACACCTAAGTGTCCACCAATGGAGATCAGATAAAGAAAGTGTGATACACACACACACACACACACACACACACACACACACCCCCCGCACTCAATGAAATGTTATTCAGCTACAAGAAGAATAAATTCTTGCTATTTGTGACAAAATAGATAGACCTTGAGAGCATTATGTTAAGTGAAATAAGTCAGAGAAAGACAAATAGAGTATGATTTCACTTATATGTGAAATCTAAAGAAAAGAAAAGAAAACAACCCAAACAAAACCTGAGCTCATACAGAGAACAACTTGGTGGGAGGAGGCGGGTATAAGTGAGGGTGGTCAAAGGCACAAATTTCCAGTTATATAATAAATACGCCATGGGTCGTAATGTAGAGCATGGTCACTACAGTTAACAACACTGTGTCGTTTATTCGAAAGTTGCTAAGATAGTAAATCTTGAAAGTTCTTATCACCAGAACAAAAAAAATTGGTAACTGTGTATGTTGACCGATGTTAACTAGATATTGTGGTTATCATTTCTCAATATGTGCAAATATCAAATCATTGTACTGTACAACTGAAACTAATAATTGACATTATATGTCAATTATACCACAATAATTTTAAAAGCCAACTTCTAAAAAATTGTTTAGGTAATTTTATTTTAAACTTTTTTCAAAATATTTAATAATTTATATTCATTGACCATGGGTCACATATATGCTTTTAAAATGAATATACCCATACTAACACACATACTGCAATTCTTCACAAAAGTTGTGCATAATCAAGCAAGTCTGGAGAAAACAGCTGGAAAGAGCCAACAACAACCCAGTGTGGGCCATGAGACCTAGTCTTGTGCCTGTGGTGGAAGAAGGCAACAGGATTGGGAGTGAGGAGCCATCAGCCTGATGTGCTCAGCACGGGGGGTGCAGGCCTTCCGGGATAGGTGGAGAAGCAGGTATCAAGCTCGGAGGGCCTCTGAGAGGTAAAGAAAATCAAAGCTGCCGGAGTCACCTAGACTTACTCCTGCACCAAGAATAAGCAACTCTAAGATTCTGCTCCCTCTAGCCCTAGGGCAGCCTCTCCTGCTCCTGGGTTCCTACTCCCACTACTACTTAACCTCTGTGCCCTCAGCCTCTGCTGAGAGCTGCAATCCTATCAGTGCTGGGGTTGAGGGATTAACCCTATCTTCCGAATTGCTAATTTTAAATCACAGCATCAGAAATAGATACATCCATAAACACGATCTTGCAGGATTCACTTTTAATGTTCTCAAACACCCACTCCATGGCAGCTGGAAAGGGGTGGCAACAGAGCTGCTTGTTTCAGGAGCCCACAGGCAGAGAGCACTTTTACACAGAGGGCACCTCACGCTCCCGGGAGAAACAGAGGCAGGAATGCCACTTCTTACCCTATGCGCGCCAGACAAAATTACTCTCTTAGGGCCTCAGTTTCCTTACCTTTGTCAGAAGCAGTGGCTGGTTCTGAAGTTTCCTGGCCAGAGCCCAATGGGTCTCCCGCTTCTTTCTCAACTCCAGCTGAGGGCTGACCTGGGCCCTTCCAAAGTTGCCACCTGACCTTTTCCAGCCCGGTGAGCTTGTAGAGAAGGAACGATTCCTGTCCTTCAAGGAAGGCCATCTCGCTCTTCCTCCCCCACCATGCGCTGACATCGGTGGCCCAGTAGAACAACTCGGTAAGGTGTCACGACGTTGTTTGTATGGTGCTGCCAACTGAAGCGCATGGTGGCAAGTTCTCAAACTTAATCATCAGGTTTTGAGGATTATGACAGCTCTGGTGAACATTCCAGAAAAGCAAACACAAAACTACTTTAAAGGGTGCTGGCTTCGGTGCATAGCTTCCCAAGGGGAGTACTTGGAAGGTGACCATAGAGATATTCAGCGATGAGGTATGTAGCTCTTTTTCTAGGAAGAATTCATGAAATGAATTGTCCAACCTCAGACTGCAAGTCCAGCTGCTCCTTTAGCTCCAGCTTCTCAGCCTCTACACACCCTTCCCACATCTGGTTTACCACAACCCACTGCAATCCGGAGAGCCTCCCTTTCATGCAGTGGTGGTCTCACAGGCTCCTGCCGGGCTGTCCTCCAGCAGCATCTTGCTGCTGGCTGCATCCAGGCTCCGCTTACAAAACCTGCTGCACTCCAGCTGAACCTTCGTCTTCTCCACCATCACCTCCCACTTCTGAAGCTGCTAAATGCATGTCAGGAGCTCCTGTTGACTGTCAACCTTGTGCTGGGGGCTCCCAGCACTGGTGCTGGCCTCTTGCTCTAGCTCCACGTGAGCCGGGCTTATGCCTCAGCTCCATCTGCATCTTTTCCCACTCCACCTGGATGAGGTGATATTTCCAATGGATCTGTTCTGCTTGTTCTTTTAACTGCACACTCTGGTGGTACCCTATCTGCAGAGAACCTTGGGCAGAGGTGAACACCTCCAGACCAGAGTCTCTCTCCACTCACTGAGGAATGAAGTTGTTTAAAGACCTCAGGGTAGATAGGGCAGTGGTGTTTCCCCTAATATCTTCCATGGACACCTCCCTCCTCACCATTCCAGCTCCTCCCCCTCCTCCCACCCTCCCTCCCTCCCTCCCTTCTTTCCTTCCTTCCAAGTTTTATCTTTTCCTTCGCTCTTCTTTTTTTTCTCCTATGCTAAAGGCAACATCATCATACTAATTTACCATTCTTCTTCCTTTCATCAGTCCCATAAAGAGAGCTTCTAGGGTGCTGCTTATATTTTGTTCTTTAATTTGGATGTTGGTTATTTTGTTGAAATTTATGAAAGTATAGAATGATCATTTGTAATGTTTTTCTATGTAAAATTTCAACCAAGTATTTTTAATTGGACTATATTTTATCTCTATTAAACAGCCAAGCCTGACCTACTTTTTTATATTAATCTAAATTTCTTCACAACTTTTTTAAAACACACCTGTTATTTCTGAAGGCTAAGCTTATATTTCTTCATTCAGTTCAATGACTATATGTTCAACCATTATCCTTCTTATACTCCTATTATTGATTTTGTTTTTGGTATTATTTTTAAAGTCCTTTATGGACATATCCTTGCAGTTTAACATTTGAAAATAGTTTTTAAAGTTATATCACAAGTTAAAATTAAAGTTATAAAAAATTGCAACTTGTTCACCTTGACTGTATATAAGAATATGTGAAAATTTTTAAAGGTGCACTAAAAAATTCGGACACAAGGAAATAATTATGAAAAAGGGGCAGTATCATGTAAACACAACAACAAAAATGCTTCTCTCACTACACAAATATTGTAAACAGTTCTAGTTATCTAATGAGCACTTACCAAGTATTTTAAAAGTTTAAAACCACAATGAGATATCACCTCACACCTGTTAGAATGACTATTATCAACAAGACAAGGAATAACAAGTGCTGGAGAGGCTGTGGAGAAAAAGGGATCCTCATACACTGCTGGTGGGAATGTAAATTCCAGAAATCATGACTCTTTATAGTATAAGCACCTCACCATACATCTCCAAAACTATGTCTAATTCAAATTTAGGCCTTCAATTTTAAAATTTTTGTTTTGTGTTTTACCTAATATCTTAAATGTTACATCTGTAGAGTCTGTCTCCTATGTGTAAAATTGATTTCCAAGAACAGCAGAATGATTACTCATTCCTATTCACCTTTCACTTTTGATTGAGATTGATATTGATTTCCTTATTTGTTCCATATTTATTATTTTACTTATCATTTTAAGACATCAAATCAACTGAAAATTTCAAAGGTGGTAACCTTTTCAAATTAATGCATTTTCAACATTTTCTAACATCTGAGTGCTTTCTATCTCCTTTATTCAAATCTTATTGCTGTTAATATAATTTCCTGTCAATTGCTTCTGGTTGAATAACAAAACCGGATGAGGTTAAAGTTGCTCAGACAGCATTTAATCAGTAATTTCTTACACAGTCTCAGAAGACATGCGCTTTGTTTATCTGGTGCGTCTGATGCTAATGTTTCTTTGCTCTTTCATGAATTAAGGTAGTGCTGCTTAAACCTGGCATATACACATCTCATCTAGAAATTTTGTTAAAATACAAAATTCTAATCTAGTAGATCTGAGGTCAAGCCTGAGTGTTCTCCATCTCTAAACAGGTCCTAGGCAATGCCAATGACAATGGTTCCTGAATCACACTCTGAGTAGCAAGAGTTTAGGATTTGCTGGGCTAGGGTTTTGTTATTGTTGTGGTGTTTCAGATAAGATTCACATCCAACATTTTGTTCTCTTTGTCATCTTGTAATTTTGAGTTTTGTGGATGTCTGGGTAAATAATTGAAGATGTAGCAGTACCAAAATTGAGGTGGCTGTTTTTCCTGGGTTTCATTTTTCTCTATATTCTTCATCATCTTTATTAATACTCTCTATAGGTTGTCATTGGTTAAAAATCCCTCTGTAGAGGGATCATCTTCAGGCTTAGTGGACGTTCTGTCTCACTGGTCTGCTTTTTTTACCTTTACCTTGTTTGTTAGCACTCCCCATTATTGCCCAGAGAAGCTTATAAGGTTTATTAATGATTGAGGATCACAGGGACATCATATCTAGTAAGATGACAATTACCATCATCTGCAGTAAGGATAGTACTAGATTACCACTTTCCCAGAGCTGTTTGAGTGTACCTTTCTCATTCTCCCTGTGTTGGCATTGCTGTTGGTAATTTGGGGTGGTTAACACCTATAATAGTTGTGATCTGCTACAAAGTCTGCCTGGAAAGTATCCAGCTATGGAATATGAAAAAATAGACATACTCATTAAAGGTCATGTGTCAAAATCTTGGACACAGTCATTTTTGGAATCCCCAGATCAGCTTCTGAAACTCACACTGTCAAACGCTGATCTTTGTTGATTGCAGCCCTTACACATTTCACACTCTTAGGTGTTCTGCTTGCTGCAGGTCTTCCAGAATGTGGATCACTTTCAACAGATTCTTGACCACCTTTGAAGCATTTGTGCCACACACTTATTTGCACAACACTCATTGCTTCATCCTCCAAAGACTTATGAATCATTCACATAGTTTTTGCAGTGGAATATTCAAGCTTAATGCAAAATTTGATACAGATTCATTGATCTACCTGCTTAGTCACATGACTAGACTACCCAGTACACGTTTCCCTTAATGGTGTCTAATGCCCCACTGACTAGTACAGTGAAGTCATCATTGTTCACACATGCTCATTCCAGTTGTGTCATTGGCTACCAGGTTATATTCTTGTTGAGGAAACCATTCTCATTATATTGACAGTGGCTGGATTTTTTCTGGACATACTTCATATTTACTCCCTTGATTTGAAACACCACCTGTAACATTAGATTCTGTGGTATTTAATCATTTCCAATAACATTAAACTCCATAGTCTCTTCACCTCCTGGACTACAAAGTTGATTCCTGATTTACCTTCTTTATAGTAGTCTTCAGTACAAAAATAACTTACACTGTGTTATTCATTTGATTATATCTTATTATTTATTTATTTACATATTATTTATAGGAGATGCTACTAGAAGATGTAATGAATTTGAGGTCACTGAACTTCTGCTTCCTCTGCACTTCACTTCTGCCTGTAGTGTCAGACTCAGTTTTCTGAAATTGAGGGAGACAAAGTGGTGAGTGACAACTAGGTCCGTTCCTCACTGCTCAGTCCCTGACACAGTGACTAAAATTTGCTGCCATGCCTGCAGCTCTTCTTTATAGTAATGTTGACCAGGCCAGTGACCATGGATCTGCTAAGGGCTTTCTTAGGCCCACTTTTCCTTCTTAGGGCCAATCAAACTCAATCTTATTTTTCTTATCTAAATAAAACTGGATAATCATATCTGCTTTACAGGAGAAGTAAAGAAAATATATTCAAAGCATGTACCATATAGCAAATACACAAAATATTTGTCAAAATTGCTTCCAAATATGTTTAGTGAATTAATTTTCATTAATTCAGACAAGCAAGGTTGTGACCTTAAATAAGTTACTTAATTCCTAGTTATCACTTTTGTCATCTATAAAATGCTCAAAAACAATTCATGCTTTACAGAGTGAAGCTAGCATTAACACTATCCATTACTAATCAGGTTCCCTGGACACATGAAATTAAGTTTATAAGAACAAAGATTATTTGATTTGCATCTCTTGGAAGATTTTGTTTTTTTCTAAGAACATGGATTCACCAAGTACATCTTAAATGGTTGTATCTATCTATCTATCTATCTATCTATCTATCTATCTAGAATATTACTGCATAGCATTAAATATGCATTATATGTTATATATTTGCATTATATGTAATATACTTTTGTATCATGTTATATATAATACAAATAGTTTTCAATTATATGAATATGTGATATATATTTTAAGAAATATTTTCACCAGTGAGATATTTATTATTTACTATATATTATTTAATATATATTTATTTAATAAATATATGTTATACATTTATATTTTTCTATAAATGTGTAATATACAAATAGATTATGTATACCATGAAATACCTTTTGCTAGTGCTATATTATCCCAAATTCAGTTGTTTCTCATATCATAAAGTTTCACATGTCAAGAAAGATGTTTGGGAAACATTATTAGTTAAGATACAAGTAGTATGCCAACTTGGACCCATGATTTGGAAACGCCATTATCCTTGAAGGTGCCCTTCTTCCTTCTCCTTTTTAGCTCTAGGTACCTTGTGATATTTAACACCATCTATATGCACATTAGGAAGACATATCTTCTAATGGATGTGGAACAAAGGTGAGAAAGATAGCATAAGTGAAGGGAAATTTACATGTAGAGGTTGAGAAATTTGTGAAAGTTCTTGCATTTACTATCTTTTAAGTTCTTTAATAATCTTGGCTATAAAGTTATCTATGGTGAATGAGGTGACTACAAGTTCCACACAACCTCTTAAGATAATATACATTCATTTTTGGATATACAGAGAGAGAGAGACTACATAAACAGTTTGTGGCATTAAACATACTGGAGCTTGCTCAATAATAATTGTGGGAGCAATTGCTGTAGAAACATCTGACAGGTGAAAATACCTATAAAGATAACGTTTAAACTTTCCCTTATAGTTATGTTCTTCTGCAGTAATAGGCTTTGGAAAAGTTCCAATGTTTGTGATAAAGGTGAGTTGAAAAGTTTAAAATAAATCAATGTATAGAGCAACTGGTTAAAAAAATAAAAAGTTTATACCTAGGTAGTGCTCAGTGACAGAGGTGTTTTCCAAGATGATTAAAAGAGTGTTTCTTTAAAGGTGCCTATAGCTACATGATCTCTATGAGGCGGATGTTCATGTTGCTAAGCTCATGGTCCTGCCATAAAAAACTATGACTGAAAAAAGAAATTTTTAAAAGTGATCACAGAAAAATACACGTTTTTACTTCAGAACAATTTTTTTTGAGATATTCTTTTTTGATAGTGAATGATGTAGCTTTCAGGAAAAGCACCTGCTGTGGTCTTCCAAGCTTTGCCTCTTCAGTATTCTAGGCTAATAGCTGAGAAGCAGCACTGGACCCCATTCTTACCCTGTTAAATTCACAATAGCAGTTGAAATTCCTTAGGCCAATTTTTGTACTTTGTACTACCTTAGACTACAGGGTGGTTTCTACTTCCGTCTGATAGCCTTGTAAAATTCAACTTGCTGTTATATGTACTAATTCTGCCAAGATTATTGTGCTGATTGTTTTGCCATAAGTGGCATGTATAAATTTTCCTTTATCTCTTTTAGCTTATCTCTTATCTTCCTTGAATTATGATAGACCCATACTTATCCAAGATCTAGCAATTTTTTTTAGTTTTGTTTGTTTTGTTTTGTTTTTAGCAGGGAGGGGTGAGGAGGCCAAACTCAATTATAAGAAATTTTAGGAAAAGAAAAATGCTCACTATTTTGTTTGCATAGTTGAATTAGTCTTTAAACTGATCTCCATGGTTTCAGTAACCTCTTTTTTCTATTCTATCAAAGTAATCTTTGTAGTATGCACATTTGACCGTGGTAATCTCCAGATAAACAAACTAACAAATGGCAATTGTTCTCTATTGCCAATGAATGGAGTGCATAATATTCAAAATCTTTATCTTATTGTTTCTACCTTTTTCCTTACCACTTCTTCCTAAACTCCTACTTTTGGCAACATAAAACTGTTATTTCCCAAATACATTTATATGTCACTTTAACATGCATTCATTCATTCTGCCACAACTTGCAAAAATGACTTTTCATATCTCTACCACACACACACACACACACACACACACACACACACACACAGAGACACAGAGAGAGAGAGACAGAGAGAGACAGAGAAAAAAATGTGTCACACATTATCAAACTGTGGCTGTGTCTTTGAATTAGTATTACAAATTCATCTTTCTGTCAAATATAGTTATATTTATTTATCCATTTAATCATAATTGATGCTATATTTAGTGTATATTTTTACCTCCTCTGGTTCTGTGTGCTTTTGAGACCAGAGACTGGCTTATTAATGAGGGTGGCGTTAAAAAGCATAAGAATAATTTTGTTTGAGGAATCAGAAAAAATATGGCCAGTCTATTCCTTTTCATTAAACCAGCTAAATTTTTTTTTTTTGCTTTTCACAAGCATCAGAGAGACTTCTAGGATCTGTTACTGATATTATAATGGTTCTCTTTTTCTTGGGTAACTTCCAATTTAGTATTCATTTTACTTTTTTGAAATATTTACTTCTAGAAAGTATGATAGTCAAATATTATTCTCATTCTTAATTTGAAAGTTATTTTTCAGAATCAGAGCCAATAATATAGAGCTGCTCTTTTTATTTCTCAGTTTTTGCATGATAAAAAAATAAATAATTCACAGATATCTGAAAAAGTTAAATACTTTATCAAAAGTATGACATGGATACTAAGAATGTCAGATAAGTTAGAGATCTTGTGCTTAATTGCCCTGATGGTTTAATTTTATAGACATTAGTGGGAATTCATTTGTACATTTTGAAAATTTTAGAAATCACTTGATAAGATACCGTGCAGTTGGGGAGAATGGAGACATGGACAAATTTCAAGTGGCTAACTAGGAGCCAAGCCTTACATTCTCCAAACATTCATTATCCCTGAATTTGAAAATAAATCAGTGAATCATAATGATGCATGAATGAAAAAACTATAATACTGGGACTTCCACCAAAATTTCCTTTGTAAAAGAAAAAAAAGGGACTAAACCACCATGTATAACATTTTCCTTTTTTGTCACTTCTAAGTATATTTTTTGTAGTTTAGTTTGGCTCCAGTCCTCCTTCCCTTGTTTTTACTTTGAATTAGGTCCAGGCTTTTAGCTTCAGGGAAGCTAATTGTGGTATTGAAATTGCACTTTTATTTAAATACTGCTAATCACAGCCACAACTACCAGTTCATAATCCATAAAAAGTAATGATTGAAAAGACCTGTTAGATCATCTCTTTCATCTGATTCTGACAATACAGGATTATTTTTAACATTATGTCCTATACTATGCTGCCTGGTTAATTCAAAATGACTGGAATAATGGGGCTTTTCCCTTTTCCCTTGAGAGGGAGTTGTGTAACCTAATAAACTTAGGACACTGATCTGGAGATCAGCTTATATTTTCTTTTTGCTTCATTTCATGTCATTGCTCCTGGTTATAGACCCTGGGTCACCCTGAATAATTCCTTTCCCTTCACCATTTAGTACAACAAATTTTCTGGCTACCACTCTACAAAAACCTTCAAATATAAATTTATTTGTATTTATGGAAAAGGATATGGTGTTGATTAATGGTGATGCAAAAAGTAGTAGATTCATTATTTTATGAATCAACCATTCTTGTCCAAAAAAGAAGGCAAGTAAATAGTTTTAAAAAGTAAATTAAAAAAAAACCTTCAAAATATGTCTGTTTGCATTATATCTATGTATTCTATCAGCTTTAAATATATAATAAAGGTAGCATTTTGTCAAAATATTTCCCATGACCTTTAAATATATCACTTCTATTTTGATTAATAACTTTTTAAAATCTTGACAGTGAAATCTGTTCTTGGACTGTTTTTCTGCTCCATCATACTGTTTACTTCTTCCCTAAATGTGAACTTGCTATTTTTATTTATTCATTTAAAATATGTTTTATAAGTATTATATTTCTTATGTTATTTAAATGGAATACCCCTGATTTTGTATTGTAAAATGATAGAGTAGCCATATCATTTAGATTTATAATTGAGGGAAAAATACTTAATCTTTTTTTTTTAATTCATTTTTATTGTTAGACATCTGTTAGCAAGGGTTACATAGGTTTCAGGCATACAATTATACAGTGCATTGTCAACTTGATGTATAATAAGTTCACCACCTAATGTGACTTAATCTTTATTTATGATGGATAATGTAAAGAAAGCATTAGTACTATAGATTATATAAAATAAAAGGAAAATATTGCTGTTGTTATAGCAGATATATTAGTAGAGTTGATAGAGTTCTGAGGTTTAAAAGATAGCATATTTTAAAATCTTGTAATGACTAATTTTTACATGTATTTTATATGACATTGATTCTAAATGTAATAGGCAATAAGAATAATAACTAATTTTTGCATCATAAACTTATTTAAAACAATATAGTCTATAAGAATAAGTTATTTATGATAAGTAAAATAAATGGCCCTGCTTAACAAAATGAAGCAATAGAAACAATTTATTATGGTCAGAATTCTCATGGGAATTCAGCTTAAAGAATGTCAATATATTTCAACCATAGATAAAATTTTAAAGAAATTTTAGAAGATTCATTTGTAACCCCTACTACCAAATATGTAAGAATAAAAACATACAAGAATAATTAAGTTTCTAAATCTTCTGCATATGAACAATTTTCTTGTATGTTTTAATTTTATTTTCAAATTCAATGAGATGTCGTTTGGACTCTTTAAAACTAGATCTAGTCATTTAATTAATTGAGAGATAAAACAATATATTTTTAAATGTCTATCCATACTGTGTTCTGTTGTTAAGCACAAATTCTTCTGCTTCATATGTATTTTCAGAAATTTTAATGACTTGAGATGGTGATCAAATAACAACATCTTTACTGGACTGCTAAGACAAATTTAAAAATAGGTTATTACATTCAGAGCTAAGAACTCCCTCATTCTCTCCTAGTTGCCAGTTGTGGTAAGGGAAAGTCTGCATTTTTTGTGATTGGTTTCAATAGAATTTTAATTTTGAATTTGTTACTTGGTAAACAAGCCTATTTATCTCACTGAAAATAGTATGTCAAGACATAAACTAAAGCCTATCATTTATGTTTA
Organism: Lyroderma lyra; assembly: GCA_004026885.1. Taxonomy (NCBI): domain Eukaryota; kingdom Metazoa; phylum Chordata; class Mammalia; order Chiroptera; family Megadermatidae; genus Lyroderma; species Lyroderma lyra. Next base: position 107,076 of record PVJL010003940.1, read on the forward strand.
GAAAAGGATGAATTTATTTCACATAGTTAAAAGGCAAAAATGTACACGAACTCCTGTTGATAAGAAGGAGAAATAAAAGTACTCCCTATTGTATGCACATTGTTTTTAATGATGTAGAGACTTCAGGGCATTATTTGTTGTATTCAGAAACTCAGTGAATGTTGAAAAATTTGTCTTTACAATATCACTGATAAGGTTGGATGGTAATTTCCATGCTCCCGTTAGAAAGCGAATCATACAGAAGATGGTAGAGAAAGATAAGAAAAGGAGGAAAGAGATTCACAATTGGATGCATACATAGGCACAGGAAGAGAAATTGTGACTAGTGATATACCTTTCCCGAAGAAAAAAATGGCCATATTATGAAATGCCACATTGCTTGGCACAGTCACTGAACCACTAGAATGAATATATATATATACACACACACACACATATGTTTTTTCTCTAAAAAGTAAAACAGTCATTCGATGTAAATGCATAACAATTTAGTTATCGTCTCAAAAACATTCATTAAGTTCTTTCTTAGTTCCAAACTAAGTAAGTTTTAAGATTTGAGCAAATTTTTCTAAGGGTTTGTTCCCTCCTGAGATGGAATGTTCTAGTTTCAAACTTATGTTGATAAATTGCTAGACTGAAATTACTGGTTACCCACCAGGTAGCCATACTGATAGGAACCAGCACAAAAAGCCTCCCAGAGTGAATACCTGCATTATATCAATCTTATTTAAATCCAACTCTCTTCTATTTCTAATTCTAAGAAATTATAAATAATAATTTCTAATTAAAGGCAGAATTATGAAAATAAGTATATAACTAAAATACTTTGCATAATTCCAAAATTATAAAATTGCCAAGACTATTGTTGAGGTAATACTTTGTAGTAAATAAAACTGTTCTATCAGAGTTCAGTTTGTATATTTGATATTCAGAGAGCATAGTAATGAGTATGCTAGATAAATAATCAGAAGATAGGATTAAAATATATTTGAATGATTCTGGAAATGGCCAAGAAGTGCTATACCTTTAAGACCTAAAGGATATGAATTACTCTTTTAGCATGATATGTATATTTTATATCAACTCTTGGTGTTTCCTGAGGAAATCAAGGATAATCATTGAATACAAGCTTAAACTCTCCTGAAGTCCATTCAGAGAAAGAAAACATAAAATAAAGTGGTTTGTAGAATGTTCCTGAATTTATTTTTCTAGCTCTATTGCTGTATAAGTATTGACTTCTATTTTTGGTACTGTAAGAAATAAGATAAGAAGCAAGGTCTTCAGGGACTCATTAGGACCATTAGAAAAATGCTTCTAGCAGCTCCTTTCAAAACAGCAGAAATAAATAACCTTTGTTCCTGGGACGTGGATTCACCCTGCTTCTGTAGTCCCATTTCCAGATGATGTATTATAGTCATTATAGTCACCTCTGTAGGACACCGTGTACACAAAATATGAGAGCCTCACCTCACAGTTCAGGGTATTTCCTGATAGATGAACCATCTGTCCTTGTCAGATTTCCAAGGTGAAAGAATAAACTTTAAATGTGAACCACTTCCAGACAACACAAATATAGAGAAAGAAAATATCTTGTCTTATTTTTTCTTGTCACAAGGTTAAAAAAAAATACTGCCAGAAAAAATGGAGTAAATTACAAAATGCTTTAAAAAGAAATATTGCTTGTTTTATTTTTTACATCACTGTTTAATAGAGACATTCCATTATATCAAAATACCCCAAAACTTGTTATTTGCAGGAAGTTGTGTTTAATTATAAAGAAAAATGTGCTAGAGATTTGTATTAGAAAAGATGAAAACATTCTGCGTCAATGGTAGAAAAAGCTGAAAGAATGTTACTTCTTTACTGAAATTAACATTACCTGTGTGACTTACATAAGTTTATAAATTTTTGCTAATGAATTGATATTATTAGACATATTTCTTTGAGGAGTTCTAGCAGAACTCATTATGGTATTTTGGGTTGCATTTTACTACTGATAAGTAAAATATAAAACATGTTCACATTTTAAGAACTAGTTACTAACTAAATTTTTATTGTAAATGTTTTATACAGTCTTCTAGTTGTCATTGAGGGAAACAGTGACTGGACTAGCTCAGCTCTTTCTGAACCAGAACAGTCTCTAAAGTAACATCTATAGGTATTACTGCTAGATTTTTATCATTCTCACTAATTTCTCTTTTTTTGTTTTGCATAACTTGAAGTAAACAATATTAACATAATTCATTTGTTCCTCTGTATTGTCATTTAACTTGTCCATCATCAAAAAAATATTAGTGATTTAAGTCAGTGTCTAGCAAGGAAACCAAAAGAATATTAAATAACTCAATAAAGGATATGTGAAAAAGGACTTTAAATACAAATATGCATAGAAATGCTTGAAGTGCAAACAGTAGATAGCAAGCATACGATGTAGCAACCATTCTGAGGAATGGAAGGACAAAGGGAGCAGATGAGGTGACCTGAGCTCAGATCTGTGGCCATTGAACAGGAGCACAGGGAATCAATTTGCTAAGTGCAGCTATAACTATGGATGAGAAAGAGTCACTGCTGAAGATGCCACAAATGTGGAGAGAGAAAGAGATAGAACTGTTTGTTTTCTCTGTCAAACTTGCACATTCCAGTCTCTTGGCAGTGATTGTCTCTCCAGCCTCTGGCAGCAAGGCCACCTGCAGCTGTATCTGTCTTTTTCTCTGGGATGACTATCCTGGGTTTTGTTTGTATAAATCATATTCTACTTGCAGATGGATCTGTATGGTCCTTATGACAAATTTTATTAGGTTTTGAATGAAAAATTCTGTAAATATTATCAATAATAATGAAATCCTTGGATCTGGAGAAAAATGGTAGAAGCTTGGTCTATTGACAAGGAAGATGAGTAAATCTAGTTTGTAGGAGTTGGCCACTACTGGGTCAGGGAAAAGGAAGAGAAGTAGATGCCAAAGCAAACACAAAAGTGTCTAGCACAATACTAAACTCTAGGACTCTTTACTAACTACATGGCAGGTTAATTAAATACCCAGCAGGAAGAATTTACATTTCTGGAAAACTATAATAACCAAATAGGCAATAATTATACTATTTTATTGAATTATCTTATGAAGCAAAAATTAATCTTGCTGTAGTAGAGAAACAGAGACAATTCTATCAAAAGACAGACTTAAAGCAACCTTGACATAAAATTGCACAATATTAATAAAATAAACACTCATGCACACTGACATACATATGCACACACACAACCACACATCAATTTTGTCAATCTATTGTTGCTTTAGATAGAACATTCAAGAACAACAACTATATTTACAAAATACAATTTGGATTTGCTATATTGAAGAAATTTTGCATATCTCAAAAGAAATATAGTCACTTTTTTGGAAGCATTCAATTTGGCAGGGTTAGCAAAAAGAATGTCTACATGTAGGAATTTATTTGGACTAAATATTAATATGCTGCCTTATCACTCTAGAATTATTTAAGTGAGAATATCTATAATATTGGTAATAGTTCTGTTTCTCAACATTAAACTTTTTTACAGTCTCTAAAGCAGTGCCTGTGATGTGATTTGCACTGTGTGAATTAGGGAGGTAAGTGATAGCTAATTGATAATTCATAGGATTTTGAAGTACAACATAAGTATTGCATAGTTCTTTTACTACTGAAATAGTTTTTGAAACATACATTTTTTTCCTTTATTTTTAGTCTTCTCAATTTGAGGATCCTGTATTTTTTTTAGGTTGAAGTACTGTCATTGTACTTATAAGCCACTATGAGATCCTTGTTACTATGAAATGGTCACTTGTTGCCATTAGTATTTTAGAACTAACACTGGAAATTCTGCTTCTAGAATCATTCATTAAGACATTTCAGGAAAACACAATTTCAAAATGCACATTGATATGAGGCAAAATTTCAAGAATGGAAAAGATAACTATCTTATAATCACTTATTTAGTAGCCCATATGACTTCACTCATATGTGGCATATAAAACTGAAAGCAACAAATGAACAAGACAAACAAATAAACAAAAAAATCACAGACACCAAAAAAATGTAGTGACTACCGGAGGTTAAGGGGTAGGGGTAGAAGAAGAGGGTAAAGGGGGCCAAATATATGGTGATGGAAAGAGAACTGACTCTGGGTGGTTAAGACACAAACCAACCAATGTCACTCTAGTAAATTTAACATAAAGCACCTCTAAAGAACTAATCTCATATTTTGCCACCTGTACCTATTAATTACAGAAACTGACTTTTTATAGTGTAGATTTGAAAAGTAAGTAAGACTTGATTAATTTAAATCAAACATCATTATTTAAAACATTCTACATATTTCATGTATCTACACAATTCTTAGATATTTGATTCTTTTAGTTTCCTTATTTTCAACTCTAATGTAGTTTATTTTCAATGTATGCTTTATTTCACCAGTAGTAAAACAATAAACAGCAAATGAATTTGAAAAAATGAAAATTGAATTGGGAATTAAACAAAAGTGAAGGCAGGTATAAAATAGATATAAATAAAATATATTAAGACTATGTGTTGGTCTATATAACATAGACTCACATCGATATTTAATTAAATACGGAACACTGTTTAAATAAAATACTAATTAATTTTCATGCTGTTAATTTTTAAAGAAAAGTTGGTAGGGGGCCAGGTTACTTAACACTCTTCATAATAATTTATTCTCAGAAATCTTTTGCATCTCATATCTATTAGTCACTAAGTGTTATATTGCTTAATTTATATTTTTCCTGAATTCCGGAAAGCTCAGAGCTGTATTTGAGATATGTTAGTGGTAAATGTGTTTGGCTTTCTCTACATGGTGTATATTTTATTTTATTTCATTTTATTTTTTATGTGGGTAGTTCTCTGACTGGGAAAGAAACCCAGGCCTCAGTGTTGACAGTGCCGAAGCCTAACCACTAAACCACCAGGGAACTTCCCCATGGTGTATATTTTAATCCTTGTTTAAATGTGCTTCTGTGGGTATTTTAAGTATTTAAATTATTTTTAGATAAATACTCACAAACAAAAAAAATTGCATAAGACATTTCTGCAATGTCCCTAAGATTGTCAGTACTGGCCATTTCATACGTAGCACTCATACAAAATTAATTGGTCCTCTGATAATTTTCAGTATCTATCACTTTTTACTGTGTGCTTCATCCATTATTATAATTATTTGTACACCTCACTACAATGACAGTGGTAGTCTATCTTTTTATTTTGATTTAAAAGAGGGACCAAAATCAGTTTTTGCTAATTTTTAAAAATACATAACTTTTAGCTTAAAATCATATATAAACAAAATACAGTGATACTCAGGCTAATCACAATAATAATAGCAGTTGTATTTTTTCTCTTTTAATGAAGATTGCAGTGCTTCCTTCCCTTCACACTGAACACTGTTATGAAATAAATAAAATAAAAGAGGCCTTTTATTATCAAACCTGTCAAAAACAGTGACACGTTTTAATTTGTTGCTATTGTTGTCAAATCAGATTTAAATTCTTATCTAATAGTATCTTTTTTCTCTGGTGTGTAACCTCAATGTAATCTATAAACTACCCTCCTCTTTCAAACATCCTTAAATTAAGTTCTCTTAAATAGTTCTGTAAGTTCACAAAGGTTACTTGCATTTTACTTTGAGATATAACTATTTGGATGAAGAAGAACCTGACATAATCTGTACTAATCAAGCTTGCTTTGGTTCCAATAGCACAACAGGAGGCTATTGGAAATGCCCCCACCCCATACCTATGCAGAATAATTATGCTGAGATTGGTTTGAATTCTTTTATAATTATGCCTCTCACCATGCAGTTACTCTTGAGAAGTTAATTACAACCATTTTCATGCCTATAATGCAGAAATGATCTCTTCATTCTGCACAGATTTGACAAGTTTTTAGAAGAATGTTGAATGATGATGCCTGGCTATATGTATACATTCCCACCCCTTGACAGTAGTTGAATGTCTCTGGCATTTTTTAATGTTTCAGAAAATATTTCAATAATTTCTACATAAGCACAGGTGAGAAATAGGTGAAATGATTCAAAGACTAATGTTTCAAAACAAAGATGCTTAAAATAGGATAAAAGTCTTTCCAAATCATCACAGTTTTTATTACTAAATATATAGCAGTTTGATGTTCTGAAATAGCTATAATTTGGTATACTTCAAAATGCAGGATAACTTATTTTAACAATTTTCTTCTTTCTATAAAGTGGCATTAAAATTTACTATAAGAAAATCTACTTTCAGAAATGAGCAGAAATGTCCTAAAATTCTCTAAAATTTCTATTGCTATATATATATATACACACACACACACACACACACACACACACACACACACACATATATATATATATATATATATATATATATATATATATATATGATTGAACAGTACTTATAACTATAAAGTTACAGTGTTTTTGGAATAGAAAAAAAAATTTGAATGTATTTCCCTTAAAAGAACCACCACATTATAATGTGCTAGTTTGATATTGTGTTTTGACAATTTTGTTTGTTTGTTTTCTTTTGGATTTTGGCAATAATTTTTATTTGGCATACTATATTTTTATGTAAGAATTTATGCAATTTATGTAGATTGAAAATCAAACAGAATGGATTGAATTTAAAATACAGCTCAACCAATCCTACAATAAAAAAATAAGGCTGGAGGCATCACACTCCTCGATTTCAATATATACTATAGTGTCAATAATCAAAACAGCTTGGTATTGGCAAAAGAACAGACACACAAACCAATGGAACAGAATTAAAAACCCAGAAATAAACTTACAAACATATAGACAGATCATTTTTGACAAAGGAGCAAAAAATATATAATGGGGAAAAGAAAGTCTCTTCAGTAAATGATGCTGGGAAAATTGGAAAACCACATGCAAAAGAATGAATCTGAACTGAATTGGTCACCATATATCAAAATTAACTCAAAATGAGTTTAAGACCTCCACATAAGTCCCAAAACAATAAACTGTATCGAACAAAACATCGGTACTAAACTTACAGACCTCAGGTTCAGGGAAGACTTCATGAACCCGATCTCAAAGGCAAGGGAAGTAAAAACAAAAGTAAATGAATGGGACTATATCAAACTATAAAGCTTCTGCACAGGAAAAAAAAGCAACATCAACAAAGCAAAGAGAAAACCAACTGAATGGGAGAAAATGTTTACAAACACCTCTGACAAAAGGCTAATATCAAAAAATATAAGGAATTCATATATTTCAAAAACAAACAATCCAATTAAAATTGGGCAGAGGATCTGAACAAACACTTCATCCATAAAGACATAAAAATGGGCAAAAGATATATGAAGAAATGCTCAACTTCACTAGCTATTATGGAAATGCAGATCAAAACCACAATGAGATACCACCTCACACCTGTGAGAATGGCTGTTACCAACAAGACAAGGAATAACAGTGCTGGAGAGGATGTGGAAATAAAAGAATCCTCATACACTGCTGGTGGAAATGCAAACTGGTACAACCACTATGGAGGTTCCTTAAAACACTAAAAGTAGAGTTACTATATGACCTGGCAATCTCACTTTAGGGTATCCACCCCCAAAACTTGAAAACATCAATCTGTAAAGATATATGCACCTCAAAATCCATCACAGTGACCAAGTCATGGAAACAACGAAAGTGTCCTCTAATAGATGATGGATAAAGAAGCTATGGCACATATATACAATTGAATACTATTCAGCTATAAGAAAAGATGAAATAGGGCCATTTTTGACAACATGGATGGATCTTGAGATTATCATGCTAAGTGAAATAAGCCAGACAGAAAAAAAAACAAGAATTATTAATACATGATTCCCCTCATAATTGGAACATAAAATTGAAAACAACAAAGAAAAAAATTCATAGTCACAATCAATAGCTTAGTAGTTACCTGAGGGTAAATGGAGAGGAGGTTGGGGAGAAGTGACAGGGACTCAAATATATGGTGGTGGGAAAAGAACTGACTCTGGGCAATGAACACATAATGCAACACCTAGCTAGTGTGTTGGAACCTGTATAATTTTTACTAACCAATGAGACCCCAATAGGTTTAACAATAAAAAAAAACCATCTAAACAATTTATATAGTTATAAATGACAATATTACAAATCTAAAATTTCTAATTTTGAAGGCTCTCTTTCAGTATTCTATAAATTTTCCTTCCAAGATCACCCACAAAAAGACTGAGAATTTATAATGCAATTAGTGGTTTTTCAGGGTCTTTATTTTGTTTACTTTATTTCTTTTGAACTATGGAGAGTCTACTTAACTTATAGTTTTGTAAATATATCAGAATTCTTCTTAATTATAAATAGTACACTAATGCTACTTCTTAGGAAAAATTTTAACTATTTATAAATGTCCAGTGAAGAAAAATTCACAACTTAAATTTTTGACCAGAGATATCATAGTTACTTTGAAATGTTCATGATGTCAATTTAATTTTGTCATGAATGAATCTTGAGAGGTAAGTAATCACCATTCAAGATACAGCATTAATAAATTTTGAGAATTGTATTTAAGCCATACATTAATGCTTTTTTATCCAAAGAGTATAACTTCACTCCATTTGACATTAACAAATATTTTTCTTAAAACCTGAATTATATCTCAGATTTACAAAGATGTTCCATTGTCACAACTTTTCTTGCAAAATATGATGTGCTGTCTAAAAAAACTTGGACAGTGAACTGTCCTCATATAGATTTATATGTGCCTGTGTTTAAGAAAAAGTATCTAAAAAAATTAAGAATTACAAAGAAGTTAGTTGTTGTAAAGTAATAGAAATAGGAGTCACAGTGATGATTGTTGGTAATTGTTGTTCAAAAATAGTTTAAAAATGTCATGGCTTCATAGCATTTCTGAGATTCAGTCAGACATCTTTCGCCAAGTCTCTCTGTTTTAGGAGCATGAGTTGGATGTAGGGTAAGACCAGTTCTACTCCTAAGGATTGATACGTTTTGGTTTTCTTCCCTACTTTCTGAGCTCTTGGTTCCACCTTCTGTCATTATTGCTTATCCTTAAGAAATGGCTCATATTTGCTGATGAGGAGCATTTTTAGACTACTTTATGGCCACAGAATTATAAGAACCCAGGAGTTTCTTTTCATTTTAATGGTTCTTTCACTTTGTCTTCCAACCTAATGGCACTTTTGACAATACAACACTCTTAAAAAATTGAAGATTTTTCATGAATCTTACTCAGTTTTGCATCATTAGACTAAAACTGTTCACACAACTGACTTCAAGACAGGCTGCTGTTTACCTTGGGCTGTCTGTCAAACAATGAATATCAAGGCCCATACAATTTTTAGAAGCACTTTGGTTTTGAAAAAAATGTCTAGAGGCATTGCCTCAAATCTTTCTGATATATTGACAGAGTCTTACAGCTCCACCATGGATATAATCTTTACCCTCAATTACATTGCTGCCCTGAGCAATTTCTTACTTCGAGAACATTTTGCCAGCACAGTCTTTACTCTCAAGTTCATTGCTGCCCTGAGGCAATTTCTTACTTTGAGAACTAACAAAGTTGAAGAAGAAATAGTTTTATTTTCCAACCAAGCAAATCTTTAGGGCAGTTCTGTGTTCAATAAATTTCTCTCCTCCCAGATTTTATTGCAGAGAGTTAAAATAGGTATTTGGGACTTCTACATTATGCCCGGAAATCTCAATAGCCACTTCCACAAGTTCATTAGGTATGTTTACAAGTTGCCTACATTACCTTAGGCAGCAGTGTTGCCAGATAGTCTGCCACTTTATAACATGTGCCACCTTTTCTTAGTGTTCAATCATTTTCTCCGTTTTTTTAAGCTTTCAATAAGAACGTACTTGCTCCCCCCAGGTCTTTAGACACTCTAGTCTAAGACAAATACCAAATATTATTTAAAATTTGGTACAACTTTTAAGAGAGGACATAACTTATAAAACAGCAATAGACAACTGAAGTACTACTCTATATATACAATGCTTTTCATTCACATGCAGATTTCATGTGCATACATCCTGTAGTACAAAAAAGTATATATCTTTTGTTGTTGAATGAGTACCATTTGCCTTAAATTCTCTAACCAGTAAGTTAATTTTTGCTAGAGACTTTCCAGACTCTGGCTAGTACTCTGATTTGTTGCTATTTTCCATTACTTCAGAAGCAATTCTTTTTTTTTTCAAACTCTTTCCAAAACATATATTACAGGTGACAATAAAAGATAATAAATACAAGCCCATGAGGAACATTTTTCGACTATGAACATTTAAAAACACAATATCTATAAATTTCTCTCTATAGTCTATTTCTACATCTATAAATTTCTCTCTATAGTCTATTTCTATATTTCTAAATTTCTCTCTCTCTCAAATCTATTTTATTACAGATTAGATTATTATCATTTGTAAATAAATCATGTTTCATCACTTATTCAAATCAGGATTCCTTTATATATTGAACCTATTCTGTATCAAAGCAATAGATGGGGCACAAGTTTGGCCTGGCCATTACTTGTGAGTTTTTCATTAACAAATTAAACTCTAAAATCCACATCTAACTACAGATTCCCACCCTTCCTTCAGTTTCTGAAACTACTCTCTGATATCATTTATCCATGAAACATTTTATTCTAGCTTAACACAACCATCATGACATTAATTTCATCCTTGTCATGCTTATAGATTACAACTGATTATATTTCAAACTTCATCTCATCAATCTTCTGAATTTATTCTTCTCTTTCCATTTTTGTGATGGAATTTGAAGAAACCCAAAGTTATAACATTGTAGTTTAATTATTTGTGTTTTTAAGAACTTTTTAGTATTTAACACATCACAGTAAAATGAGAGCTATATCTTAATGTTATTTCTTCTCTTATGATTTTTCAATTTTTCTGTGACTTTAATTTTAAACTGAGTAGGTATTATTTCAAACTCTAGATGAGACTCACACCAATGTTTCCAGTTGCTAACTAAGACCTGTATTTTTAATGATATGTCAACAATATGTAAAAGAGAGAATGAAAATATATTCTCAGTCATTGATGGATAACCTTCCCTTTACAATCTCTTCCAAAATGGTTCTATTATTGCAATCATACAGGTTCAGACACTTGGAATCCTCTTTAAAGTCTAACTCCTAATATTGATCCCACATCAAGTTAACCCTTGCCAAATTCTTTAAATAACATTTGTTAATTTTTATTCAATAACAAATATTATAATTACCATTATTATGATCATTATTACTAAATCAACATAAACTCATAATAAAATATATAAAACATAATACATGAAAAGACATATCTCAACTTCTTTAAGGTTACCATACAGTAATAAATTTTTATTACTCTTGTTGCTATATACCTCCATATTTCTACATATATACAAGAATATATGTTTATAATTATATAAATGTACAATCACATGTATATATACATATTAATATATTTATAAAAGTGGGTATGTTCTTTAATAACATTCTGCAATTTGCTCTATACATTTAATATATGGTATTCATAATTTAGTTTTGTTGCATTTCCCAAAATTGATATGCATAATTTAGAGCCTAATTGATGAAATAACTCAACATTTTAGTTATTCTCATACACAGTGATCAGTCAAGACCTTGATGGAGACATTTTTGTGAACATAAATATTAATATTTTTATATACTAAAACCCTAGAAGGAAAACTCCTTGTGTATACATTTAAAAATGAGTAAATAGCACCTAATTTTCTTTTGAACAGATGGAATCATATTGCAATATCAAAACAATGCCTACGAGTTCATGTGTGTCTACACAACCTTCCAATACTGGCTATAATCCAAATCTTTAACTCTTCACAATCAAATAGGGTAAGAAAAATCAAGCCTTGATTTAATTTGCGTTTCTTTATAGATCAAGTTGAGACTCTTTCCACATGGTTGTTAATCATGAATATTTCTTTTGTTGTGAACCATATGTTCATGTTCTCAGTTCAAATATTTCAATAGTATTTTAGGCTGTTCTTTTATTGATTTATAAAGTTTATTATAATATATATTAAGGGAATTATAATAACTGTTAAAAGTAATGAGAATATAATATAACTTTATTTGTGATCTATTATATATTTTTTCTCTATATAAATTCTTCATTCCATGATAATTATAAAGTACCTCTTATCACTTTCTCTGGCTTTTCTTCAAAGCTATTACAATCATTCTTTAAATTTTGATTAAATCTGGATGTATTTTTGTATAAGGAGTGAGGTTAAGAATATGTTTTATTTTTTTAAGAATGATATGAAGATATACCAACACCATTTATTGAATAACCTATCACTATACTAATTTAAAAGACTTTATATGAACTTTCTCTATGGCTGTATTCTACTTTTTCTCATCATTCTACCTATACCAATTGCACTACCAAATTATTTTACTATTGTTTAAATACACTTTAATATTTCCTTCATACTTATTTTCTAAAATTATCTATTCATGGTGTTTAATTTTCCAAGTTATTCTTTGAAATTTTTTCTATGTGTGTTCTTTTCCTATTTCTTACCCCTAAATTTTACTGTTATTTTTATTTATTGAATTCATGGATTAAATTGTTATTTAATAAACTTTCTTTGCCTTTGAGATCAAGTTCATGAAGTCCTTCCTGAAACTAAGGTCCATAAGTTTAGAACCAATGTTTTCTTCTATACGGATTATTGTTTTGGATCTTCTGTGGAAACCTTTAATCCATTTTTACTTAATTTCAGTATGTGGTGACAGTCCGCAGTTCAGATTTATTCTTCTGCATGTGGTTTTCCAATTTTCCTATTACCATTTACCAAAGAGGCTTTTGTTCCTCCATTGTATATTTATTGCTCCTTTGTCAAAATTACCTTTTCATATATTTGTGGGTTAATTTTGGGTTTTGATTCATTTCCATTGGTTTGTTTGTCTGTTTTTCTTCCAATACCAAGCTGTTTTGATTATTGACGCTTTGTAGGATAGATCGAAATCAGGGAATATGATGCTTCCAGTCTTATTCTTTTAATGTAGGATTATTTTGAATACTCAGGGTTTGTTTGTGGTTCCATACAAATCTGAGATATATATGTATATAATCTAGTTCTTGAAAGAATGTCTGTGGGATTTTGATGGGAATTGTGTTAAATCTGTACATTGCTTTGGTTAATATGGCCATTTTAACAATGTTGGATCTTCCAATCCATGCACACAAAATATCTTTCCATTTCTTAGTGTCCTCTTCAATTTCTTTTAATAGTGTCTTATAGCTTTTAGTGTGTAAGTTAGTTATGCTTTGTTAATTCCCAGGTATTTTATTCTTTTTGTTACATTCAAGAAAGGTATTTTTTCTCTTATTTCTTTTTCTGAAGTTTCATTGTTGGTATATAGAAATGCAATTGCAACCAAATGGATGGATCTAGAAAGCATCATGCTGAGCAAAATAAGCCAGAAAGAAAAAAAACCTGTGGAATATAAAACTGAAAGCAGCAAAGGAACAAAAACTCATAGAAACGGTCAATAGTTTAGTGGTTACCTGAGGACAAGTGGGGAGGGGTGGAAGAGAATGGAGGATGTCAGAGAGGAGGGAGGGGGAGTTAAATATATAGTGATAGAACTGACACTGGGTGGTGAACACATAAATGTAGCACTGTGGAATTGTACAACTGGAACCTATGTAATTCTTATTAACTAATGTCACCCCAATAAATCTAACAATAAAATAAGTGCAGTGTTATTTTTACATCAATTGTATATCCTGTAACTTTACTGTATTATTGTTTCTCATAGTTTTCTTGTAGTCTTTGCAGTTTTATATGTAGAAGGTTATGTCATCTGCAAATAGTAAAGTTTGACTTTATTTCTTCCAGTTTGTATACCTTTTATTCCTTTCTGGGGCCTGACTGCACTTGCTAGAACTTCCAGTACCATATTGAATAGCAATGGGGGCATCCCTGCCTTGTTCTAGATTTCAGGAGAATAGGCTTCATGCTTTTCCTCATTCAGCATGATACTAGCTGATGGTTGTCATATATGGCCTTTATTATGTTGAGGTATTTTCTTTCTATACTCATTTACAAAATGTTATAATCATAAATGGATATTGTGCCTTGTCAAATGCTTTCTCTACATCAGTTGATATAATCATATGATTTTTATCTTTTATTTTGTTTATGTGGTGTATCATGTTGATTTACATATGTTAAACCATCTCTGTGTTCCTGGGATAAAATTTCACTTAATCATGGTGTATAATCTTTTTTATTAATTCTTATATTCTATTTGCTAATATTTTGTTTAGGATTTTTGTACGTGTGTTCATCAGCGATATTACTCTATTATTTCTTTTTCTGTGTTATCCTTACCAGGTTTTGATATTATGGTAATTTTGGCCTCCTAGAATGAGTTGGGAAGTACTGCTGCATCTTCATTGTTTTAGAAGAGTCTGAGAAACATAGGCATTAATTGTTTGAGTGCTTGATAAAACTCATTGGTGATACTGCCTGGTCCAGGGCTTTTGCCTTTGGTTGATTGTTTTAACTTCTTTACTATTGACATGTCTATTTAGATTATCCAGTTCTTAGTTTTAATCTAGGTAGACTATATATTCTAGAAAAATGTCCATTTCTTCTAGGGTAAATTTGGTTGCATAAAGCCTTTATAATATTTTCTTATGATCATTTGTATTTCTGTGTTATCAATTGTGATTTCTCTCCTTTTATTTCTAATTTTGGTTATTTTTGTATTTTCTTTTTGTCCTTCGGTGAACTTAGCCAGGAGTTTGTCAATTTTCTTGATGTTTTACAAAGAACCAGCTCTTTGTTGCATTATTTTTTTCAGTTGTCTTCATGTTCTCAATTTCATTTACCTGTGCTCTAATTTTTATTATTTATTTCTTTCTGCTGACTGTGGATTTTTTCTGTTTTTTGTTTTTCTAGTTCTTTAAGATGGTACATTAGAATGTTTACTTGGGATTTTCCTTGCTTCTTAATATAGACTTGTAATGACATAAATTTCCCTCTTATTACTGCTTTTACTATGTTCCAATAATTTTGATAGGTTGTATTTTCATTGTCTTACTTTCCATGTATTTTAACCTCTTCTTTTATTTCTTCTTTGACCCAGTCATTTTTTTAATAAGATGTTCTTTTTTATTTTTATTTATTTATTTATTTTTAGTATGTGGGTAGTTCCCTGGCTGGGAATCGAACCCAGGCTGCAGCGTTGACAGCGCTAGCTCTTAAGCCTTAAGCCACTACACCACCAGGGAACTCCAATAAGATGTTCTTTAATCTCCATGTATATGTTACTTTTTCTGCCTTCTTTTTGCTGTTGATCTCCAATTTCAGAGCTTTGTGGTCTGAGAATACACTTGATATGATCATAAATGTCTATTATGTCTAATTGCTATTATGTGTCATGTAAAGCTAATATTTCTTTTATTTTCTGTTTGGATATCTGTCCATGGCTGTTAAGTAGAAGTTTAGGTCCCCTACTGTATCTGTGTTTTTGTCAGTTTCTCCTTTCAGGTCTGTTAGTAGTTGCTTTGTAAATTTTGGTGCTTCCTGATTGAGGACATATATATTAATGAGTGTTATGTCTTCTTATTGTTGTATTTCCCTCTTGTTACTATGAAATATTCTTTGTCTTTTGTTACCATTTTTATCCTGAAATTTGTTTCCTCATATATTAGTATGGCAACTTATTTTTTTTTCTCTGGATGCCATTTACTTGGAGCATTGTTTTCCCCCCTTTCATTTTGAGTCTGTGTTTGTCCTTATGGTTGAATTGTGTCTCTTGTAAACAACATATAGATGGGTTTTGTTTTTTAATTCAGTCTGTTACTCTACGCCTTTTTATCTGAGAGTTCAGTCCAGTTAATTTAGAGTAATGACTGATATATAAGGATTGCCTATGGCCATTACTTCTTCGCTTTTAACTTTTTTGTAGTCCCAACACTTTACCATTTATTTTGATTTTTTGTTTCAGATTGAATAGCCTCCTTCGGTATTTCTTGAAATGACAACCTTGTGCTGGAGAATTCCTTCAACTTCTGTGTGTCCACCTTCATATGAAAGGGATAACTTTGGTGAATAAATTATTCTTGTCTGGTAGTTTCTTTCTTTTAATATTTTGAATATTTGATTCTACCACCTCCTGGCTTGTAGAGTTTCTGCTGAGAAATCTGATGATAGCCTGATGGACTTTACTTAAATGTTATAGTTTTTCATTTGTTATTTTTCCCCTTGGCTACTTTAAGAATTCTCTTTGTCTTTGATTTTTGACATCTACAATATAATGTGCCTTGGAGAAGATCTGCCTGAGTATAGGTAGCTAAGGGTCCTGTTTTCTTCTTCAATTTGGGTTTCCAGATCTTTCCATAGTTTGGGAAATTTCTTACCTACTTTTTTTTTTTATTAAGCTCTCTGTAGAATTCTGTTCTGACCCTTCTGATATTACTATTACTCTAATGTTGTTCTTTCTAATGATGTCAGGTAGTTCCTATAGAGTTTTTTCATTTCTTTTGGCTCTCAAATCTCTCTCTTCTTTCTTCATGATGCTCTCAAGTTCCCATCTTCGATATGACTAATTCTTTTTTTCATCTGGTTGGCCCTGTTTCCTATGGTAATTTATTTCTCAGTTCTTTTGTTGCATTGTTTGTCTCTAGAATTTATATTCGATTCTTTTTCATAGTTTCTATTTCTTTGTTAAAATATTTCTTTAGTTCATAGATTTCTTTTCTGAGATTATTTATCTGCATCTGGGTAATCTGTCACCACTCTTTCAACTCTCTGAGTGTCTTAAAAACAGCATTCTTGAATTTTGTGCAACTTACATCATTTATTTCCAAATCTTTGAGTTTCTTTTCTGGAGACTTTTTATTTTTCTTTCTGAGCAGATTTGATTTTTAAGGTACTCATTGCATTTGATGTGTTTCTTTTCCTGGGCATGAGGATTTTTGTGGCAGATATGAGGAAGTCTTTCTTTCACTCTGCAGTTGGTGCCATTGTAGCATCTTTCAATATTATGTCCTGGTATTCGGGAGCAGTCCTGCAAGGTAGGCTTCTCTTCTTTTTACCCCTTTACCTTTGTCTCATTGCTCCTCCTCTCTGGGAAGATGTGTTTGGCCATGGTGAGCTATGCCTCTGAGATTAGTACAAGGAAATGCTGCTGCATCTGTGTTTTTTAGTTTTTCAAAACCCTCATTCTGGTTTCCATGCCGTCAGGGTTTCTTGGGAAGGATGCAGATTCATTTGCTCACAGAGTAATGACAGTTTGCCTTTTTAAAGCTGATTATAAAGCAGGCACTGTGTGTATTTGGAGGGGTGAGCTTTGGGAAAGAATTAAGAGAAGCAGGCAGCTTTGTGTCTATTGTTTCTGCCTGGAGTTTGGGGGTGGTGTGGTCTGTAGCTGCTTTTTGTCCTGGTTGGCTCATGGGATTGCTGACTCCAGTTTAACACAAATCTGTTCAAGGGGATGCCCAGATGGGTTGAGTACACACTGCTGGCTTCTGCTTTTCTCCTGAGTCCAAGTTTAACTCAGGACCATGTTTCATTTTGGTCAGCATTTCCATACTAGCCATTCTCAGTTTCAATCTTGTCCAGAGCCAATTTCTGGTTGAGCCAGTGTTGCTGTGTTTGGGCTGCATTGCAGCTGGGGCTTCCTTCTTGCACAGGACAGGTTAGATCCTTTGTTCAATCTTTATCTTTCCCATGGCACAGAGTTCCAATTAAGGCTTGAGTGTACTTCTTGCTCAGTTTTGGTTTTAACTCACCCATGGTCTCACTGGGTTTGAGCCACCGATACCTCCACTCTTGTCATTTCTTGGCCTCTATCTCACCAGGGATCTTGCTGCTCTTCCACCTATGTCTCCAGACCACACCCTGCTCCTTGTTCTGCCAGCCAGTGGTCACTTTCTGCACCCCTGTATTTGCTGTACTCCCCTCACTCCTTTTCCATTTACCACCCACCTTCTCTGCCCTTCAGGTGTTTTCTTGGGATGCGTGGATCTCTCACTTGAGGCTGTACCACTCAGGGCTTCTCTAGTTGGATCCCAGTTCAATTGTATTTTCCAGGAGAGGTTTCAAGGATATTCTCTCTTGCCACCACCTTAGGTACCCTTCTCTCTTAACATTCTTAATTTTGAATAAGAGGTCCTGACTTTTCATTTAAGTGGCTTAATACCTTCCATTTTAATTAGAGCTTTGAGTATCAGGTTAAGTTCCTCTTGTTTTTTGAACTAAGTGATTCTTGTTCCATCTATGAAGACAAATGTAGGGCCAGCACCCAGCATCTTCTTTTTGGGTTATTTCTTTGCAAGCAAATATCTATGCATCCCATAATCCAAACATAAAATATTAATTACAATTAACTGGCATAGAAAAATTAAAAAACACTTTCTATAATCCTTTTTCTATTTTGTGTTTTTCTTAAAACTCACATATATTTAAACACCCATAAATCAGTTGCTGTATATAGTTACACTCACCTTAGTCACATTGTTTCTGAAATCTTACAATTTCCATATGCCAGTTAATGTTATATAAATACTGTTGAGTCTCTGGTGTAATTTAACTGACTTACCATTATCTCTTTAAGGTTTGTTAACTATCAAGCTACATAAGAGGGCTGTCTGAAAAGTATCGAGCCATATAATGTGAAAAATAGAGGGATTTATGGTTGGATTTTTTCTGGACAGTCCTCATATCTCAGTTATAAGAGCTTGGGTGCAAAGTAATATTTTGATTATTTCATATTTATAATATTATATAATAGTTTACCTAACTAGTTATTCTGGTTTTAAAGTCACTTTTATCAGAAACCTCTGGCTTGTCTCACAGAACCACCTAAATTAAGGAAAATATAATGCTGAAATATACCATAAACACAAAGTCTGAAGATAAATAAGTATAAAATCCATTCAGATTTATTTGGTCTTTCTAAAAAAGAATTACATTTTTTAAAAAAGATTGTATAGTAAAGTGAACTAAAATTAATAGAAATATATTCTGAGTTTGCACTATTTACAGTATCAGCAAACTCTTAAAGTAAAGAAAGAAATACATTGCAATGGGATCTGAAAATTGCAAGTTACATAGTAACTAATCTTTGAATTACTTGGTAATATCAAGTATAATTATCAAGTAATTTGTAGGAACATGTAATTCCCTTGTAATTGTAGAGCTATTATAGATGCCTTACAAAATAGGATGCTCATACAGGCTTATCAATCTAGAATCATTGCCTTCTTTTAACACTCACTGACTGCAATATTCATGAATGAAACATCTGACTTCTAAGTGAAAAGCTCCAGATGCATTATGTACAATAGCCATCCTTTCAATCACATGTATGATTTATTCTCATCATATGTCAAAAAAGGATTTCTTCCATCATTGGCTTTAAATTATTCTTAATTACTATTCTGCGTATATAATTATGGTATGAAAAATGGCATAAATATACAAAAATGCTTTACAACCTTATATCTTTTGGGGGTTGGTTCCCTGAATGAGGATTAAACCCAGGCCACGGTGATGAGAGTGCCAAAGTCTAGCCACTACACCACCAAGGTACCTCCTAGTCTCACCTTTCTCAAACTCTGCTTTGTGTACACTCTAACAATTCTCT
Source organism: Lyroderma lyra (assembly GCA_004026885.1). Lineage (NCBI taxonomy): Eukaryota > Metazoa > Chordata > Mammalia > Chiroptera > Megadermatidae > Lyroderma > Lyroderma lyra. The sequence continues at coordinate 126,777 of PVJL010003940.1, forward strand.
CTTATCAAACAATATTTGGAACTACATAACTTAGTACATATTGGCAGAAATCTACAAATGAATGAATATATTTTCAATAAATGTTTTCAATGGAAATAACAATAATGTAACACAAAACAAAATTACAGCATTTTGAGTTTTATTTTAAAGTAGACATAAGTTGCTGTCTGTAAAATTTATTTTTGTGCATATGCTAGCTTTTCACTGAGAGCTTAACTTATCATTGTTTCTGGCATTACATGGAAGACAAAGCTCTAACCCCTCACTTCATATGGCCATATAGGTATCTCATCCTTCATTTCCATGTCTAGGGATTAAAACTAAAAATTGTGTATCCTAAAACTAAAAGCCACCAGCACTACCCAGAACTATTGTAATGTAATTTCATGTTCTCACTGTTCTGATTCTCGGTTCTTTCTTTGTTCAGCAGGAATTGTACTTACTCTCTTGTGAGCTCAACTGTATATTTCAAAGGTGATTCAAGTCATTGAACCTGTTACATTGTCAGAAATAAAAGCCTATATATTGATGCTCTGCAATACATTTAAATGGGATACAAAAACAAGACTCTGGATTATGGTTTTAAAAAAAATTATCAAACCCAATTGGTTCCCTGACCAATAATCCCTAATAAACCAGACTATTTTAAATCTTTGTTCAGATATTCATTATTTGAACCTGATACAGGGCATCTGATATAAAATTCTTTTCAATAATCAAATTTTATTTCAGAACCTCTGCAAAAGTTCCAAAAAACTGATTCTAAAAATAAACATGAAAGAATTATTATTTACCTTGAAGAGTTAAGGAACAAGTAATAAGTGGTCTTTAATTAAATTGTAGTGATGAATAGTTGATTAGTAGTCTACATTCGTTTAAGTAATAGCAAATTTTTCAAGTTATTTTATACTATATTTTTCAATAAACAGTGTCTTATTTAAATTATTATTATCATTATTTTTGAACTTCATTTATTATAAGATCAGTGAAATAAACTACAAAACCTGCCATTTTTCATAGTGGTAAATTTCACAAACATGGAATTTATGAAACAGATACAACATTAACAAAGCTAAGATTTTTGTCCCTGTTATTCCACAAGATTAAGAAAAATAAGGAACAATGAATTCTTCAGTGATATGGGTCAGTTGCAATGCTAAATATTGTATATGGCTTTCTAATTCTCACTTATTTTTATTTCTACAGTATCAATTGTCTCTAATCATCCGCTTTATTTAAAGTTAGCTTTTACTATTACAAACTTATAATAAATAATAAATAATTACTTATAAATAAGTAATGGGTATGTAATGTACAACATGATAATTATTGTTAATACTTTATTGTATATTTGAAAGTTACTAAAAGAGTAGATCTTAAAAATTCCCATCATAATAAAAAATTTGTGTAACTTTGTAAGGTTACAGATATTAATTAGATTTATTGTGGTGAACAGTTCACAGTGTATACAAATACTGTATCATTATGATGTACACTTGAAACAAATATAACATTATATATTAATTATACCTCAAAAAACAAAGTAAAAATTTATAATTGTAAAAAATGTTAGCTTTTATTTATTTTATTTGAAGTTAGTTTTAAAAGTATTTATACATATTGATAATAGAAACAGAAAATTTAGAAATAGAAGAAAGGACACACACTGCGATAATATTTTAGTCAACCTCAAATAAAATACTGTCTTGACCGTGTTCTATTCTTTTATATTTTGCTAAATATTTGGATTCATTAAAATTTATTATAGACAGAAAATAATCATATTTTAATTATTTACTTTCTCACCTTTAAGAATAGTAAGATTATACACATCCAATGTACAATTGGATCAAATATTATCCCAATTAGGTATTTTTAGTAAAAAACACACTAGGGATATAAAGATGATGAAAAGAAAAAGGTTTTAAAAGTTTTAAAGTGCAAAACGTTAAGTGACACTCATTACTTTATACTTTGGTTTTCTTTCAATTACACTAGAATAGAACATCAAATTATACTTAAAAGTATATTTGAAAATAATTATTTAATGCACCCACAGATACTCAATATTTTATTTAATATTTACCAGAGTTTATACATTTTCACCTGCAGTTGATTTAACATTAATTGTTACATATTTCAAACTGTTAGCCTATAGAAATGGAAGGTGTGTCATATTGAAAATAAAGATTTCTGAATTCTGGCTTCAGTTCTGAAATTAACTATGCTTTAGAATTTTAAGAAGTCATTTAACTTACTTTTCCAAAACAACTCTCATTCCCGTGCCACACCATTTGAAACATGATAAAATTATACTAAATGACCTATAGGGTCCAAAGTCTAATGTACTATAATTTTAATTCATGTGCATGTATACATTTTTACACAATTGATACATTGGTATTCAGTGTGTTGCAAGGTTCCAAATTGTTATTTATAAGACACAGATTCAAGGTAATGTACTGTGTCAGGAAATACATAATAAATACCTGAATAAATAATGCAGAATCCTTGATCCTTAACCCTTGCCAAGATCTCTCATGAACTGAATGGCTAATTTTGGAACAAGCAACAATACAGTATCTGACTCATTCAATTTTAGTTTTACATAAAGAGAGTCCTACTGATAACTTAAAATATAACAATTTATTGTATGAAACAAAGCATTATGTCTACAACCTTCAAATCTTAACTTCTTATTTTATTCCTGATATAGTCATTTAGGGGAAATTCTAAACCATACATGTGCCCCATTTCAACCCAGAGCTGTTACCATCTATTCCCACCAATTACATGAACCATAAACAAACAAAACAAACAAACAAAATAAGAATGATTTTTAGTGAAAGACATAAATGTTCTCCAAAGTGGAATAGGAAAGAAAATAAAACAAATTTGTATAAACATTATACTCTTTGAGGTTTAGTAGTTAAGAAACAAGCACTTTCCTATGACCAAAAAGAAGTTTAATTGATAAAAAACTGATAAAGGCCTTGTTACTGGCTATTTGCACACTATGCAATTTGGAATCTCAGTTCAGGCAATCTATGAAATTTAAATTTTTATCTGAGCTTCATGAGTTATGATTTCACCATTAATTTTTTTCTTTATTTCATCCCCTCAAATATAATCTATAAAACAAAGCCACATTATTTTATAGAGAAAATATTGGGTATCTCAAGATGATACTCTCTTTAGTGTCAGGTTAAATGTGAACTCCTCTTAATGTATTAGCATATTCATTAGAAGACAAAAATGACAGTTTACTTTGATCTTCCCAACAAAATATTTATGCAGAAAAAAATCAATTGAAACAGTTCTCTGGGAAATAACTTAAGAAAATAGCGTTTTTTCCATTTTCAAGTTTGTTTTCTATTGTTAAATTTTAAGGAATTTTTATGCACTAAAAAAGTCTTTTATTAAATATATTAGGAGTTTTTCATAGTCTGTGTTTGCTTACTCATTTTCTCAGTTCTCTTTCCTTAAATAATTTTATTTTTATTTTAGAAGTTTTAAATTTGTAGTAAAATTGCAAAGAGAATAAGCAGTTCAAATGTACCTTGTACCCAATTTTCTCTATTATTAAAATCTTCTATTAATATGCTATATTTATTACAAAGCTAACAATGATATATTATTGTTAACTAACACTCATACTTTATTCAGATTTCTCTAGTTTTTTTTTCCTAGTATATTTTTTCTGTTAAAGGATCCCCACGCAGACGTTACATTGCACTTGGTTGCCATGTCTCAAAGCTAAGGCACTTCTGGACTGTGACAGTTCCTCAGACATATATTTTTTATGACTTTCACAATTTTGAGGAGTACAAGTCAGGGAATTTTCAGAACACACCTTTCAGGTTTTGTCTGATGATTTCTCATCATTTGCCTTGGTATGGTTTTTGGAAGGAAGATCACAGAGGAAAACCGCTATTCTCATCTCTATCAAACAACAATATGACTTATCACTGTTTATATTCACATTGATTACCTAGCTGAGGTGGCATTTGTCAGATTTCTCCACAGCAAAATTACTATTTTTTTCTCCTTAATATACTATACCTTTGGTAGTATGTCACTGTGTGCAGCTCACACTTATGAGTAGACATTAATGATGGCAGATGAGCTATATAAATAATTTAGAATTCTTCTTCACTGGAGGTTTGTCTGTTTCTCTCCTTTACTTTTCTTATTTTGGTAAAATAAACAGAACAAAATTTTACTATTTCAATTATTTTGAAATATACCACTTAATGACATCAAGTACATTTTCATTGTTATGCAACCATTACCACTATTCATTTCTAGAATTTTTTTTTATTTTCCCAATTGAACCTTCATATCCATTAAACATTGAGTCTCAATTCTCCTCTTCCCGCAGCCCATGGCAACCACCATTCTACATTTTCTTTCTCCATGAATTTGACTACTCTAGGTATGTCATATAAATACAATCAAACAAAATTCATTCTTTTGTCACTATCTTATTTCAATGTAAAATTATTAACTTTCATCTATACTGTAGTACATGTGAGAAGTTTCTTCCTTTTCAATCCTGAGTGATACTCCATTGTATGTATATACCACATTTGCCTTGTCTATTTATTTGTCTGTTGATAGATGGTTTGCTTTCACTTTTTGGGTGTTGTGAATAATGCTTCTGTAAACATGATTGTAACGGACTCTGTTTGAGTCTGTTATTTTGATTCTTCTGAATATATACCCAGGAATAGAACAACTGAAAACCATATGGTTATTTATTTTGAGAAATGACCATACCATTTCTTTCAGTGGCTGCACAATTTTATATTCCCTCCAGTAGTGCCCAAGGGTTTCAATTTCTCCATTGTCTCTTCAACACTGACTTCCTTTTTTAAATACTAGCTATGCTAATGGGTGTGAATTGGTATCCCATTATAGTTTTGATTTGTATTTCCCTAATTTCCCTAATGATTAACCATGTTGAGTATTCTTTTATGTTATTTTTAGCTCTCAGTTTATCTTTGGAGAAATGTGTTTCTAAGTCCTCTGCTCATTTTTTAATTGGTATTTTTAGGTTTTATATTTTACTTGTTATTGAGTTGTAACAGTTCTTTTATATATTTTGTACTCATATTAGTCACTTATTTTACATATATTTATATACACATACACACACATACACACACACACACACACACACACACACATATATATATATATATATGAGATTTGAAAATATTTTATCCCATTTGGTGAGTTTTCTTTTTAGTTTAATGATAGTGTCTTTGATGAACAACTTAAAAAAAAATTGTTGAAGTCAATTTATTTATTTACTTTTTCTTAGCCAAGAAATTATTTCCAAACTTAGCATCACAGAGCATTTTTTCTGTTTTCATCTAAGAGTTTTAAAACTATAAAATTGACATTAACATTTATAATTTTGGTTCATTTTGAATTGATTTCTGTATATGATGTAAGGTAAAGATCAATTTTATTTTAATTTTTTGCATGTGGATATCCAGTTTTCCCAACATCATTTATTAAAAAGACTGTCTTTTGCTGATTAAGCAATCTTAGCAATCTAGTTGAAAATCATTTGGCCATATATGCAAGAATTTATTTCTGTATTTTTTATTCTATTCAATTGGTATTTATGCCTATCTTTATGCCAGTTCCACACTATTTTTTATTACTGTAGCTTTGTAGTAAGTGAGACCTCCAACTTTATTCTTTTTAAAAGTAAATTTGGCATTTCGGTGTTTCTTGACATATATGAATTTTAGGATTGATTTTCTATTTTTGCAAAAAATGTTGGAATTTTGATAAGGATTGTATTGAATCTGAAAATCGCTGTGTTGAGATATTGACATTATTAATGATATAAAGTCTTCCAGTCTATAAACACTAAATACTTTTCCATTTATTTGTGTTTTCTTTAAATTTTGTAATGATGCTTTATATAATACTTTGCCATATGTAAGTCTTTTGCCTTCTTGGTTAAGTTTATTCCTAAGCATTTTGTTTTACTCTAAATACTATTGTTAAGTGAGATTGTTTTTAAAATTTTGTTTTTGGGATCTTCGTTGTTAATGTAGAAAAATGCAACTTATTTTTGTATGTTGGATTTGTAATTTGTTCATTAGACCAACAGTGGAATCTTTATTGTTTTCTACATACATAAGATCATATCATCTGTGTACAAATATAATTTTATTCTTTCCTTTTCAATTTGGATGCCTAGGTTCTAGTTGCTTTTTTAATTCATTTGTTTGTTTTGTTTTGTTTTACAAAAGAGAAAATTAGGTTCAAAATTGTTAAGTGACTTGCCTGATGTCACCCACTAACAAGTGCCAAAATTCCAATTGGCCCTAGAGATGCAGCACCTGGTACTACACTGCACTGTCCTGTATCATCTCCATCCTCTGGTCATTTCCATATGACAGATAAAGCAAGAAGACAGAAGGTGCCCTTGTTTGATCACAATGGGCATGTATCTTATATCTGGTGACTCAAATGTTTCCAAGGTCTCTGAGAATTACTGCAAAAGCACTGTTAGTTAGTTAGTTAGTTAGTTTGTTTGTAGTGAGTTGTATTGATTCTTTATATATTTTGGATATTATCCCCTTATGTGGAATATGAACCTGAAAGCAACAAACTAACAAGACCAACAAACAAAAATAAAACTCAAAGACACAGACAACAGTTTAGTAAGGTTGCCAGAGGGGAAGGGGGAAGAAGGAAGGGAGAAGTGGGAAGGGGGAGTGGTAGAAGAGGGTAAAGAGGGTCAAATATTAAATATGGTGATGGAAGGAGAGTTGATTTGTGGGGGTGAACACATAATGAAATACATAGATGATGTATTATAGAAATGAACATTTAAAACCTATGTAATTTTACTAATGTCATCCCAATAAATTCAATAAAAAGTATTAAAACTTTACTCTTTTCATGTGAAAAATTTTTGCGATGACAAAAACTATATAATCTACATGATTAATTCTGTCAAATGGACAAGATAGAAGATATTGCATATAAGAATGAACTTTGCAGTTGTCACTGCTGGACTTGTACTATTATAATATTATATGAAAATAAAATCATGCAAACCTTCATAGTTTATCTAGGCAGCTGTTTATAAAGGTAGTAGAAACATTGCAGAGATCTTAAAATTTTATATTTACTATTTTGTTCTATTCTGGTTTTGATTATTTTATTCAGTTCAGATATTATATTAAGGACCATGTACTTTATTTCAGTAAAATGCAATGTGCATATTAGAATGATCTATAAGAACAGGTATGAGAATATGTCTAAAATATTATCAAATCTAGCTCATTTAACTATTTATCTCGTTACTTGGATGCAACAGATTAAATGGTAAGGAAAATTGAAAACTAATATATTTAAAGGAGTTTTAAAAAGTTAAACAGCAAGAATAGGGACAATATGAAGAAAAAATAATGAAATATAACCAGATTCCAGTAAATTATTTCTGGAAAGTGAGAACATTATTGACTATAATAAACCTATTATAACATTTTATTTTATTCTTTCCAGTTAATATTTTTTACTGAGTGCACAATCGCATGGGCAATAGTATTTTTTATTACTAATGCATTAATTTGGCATTTTATAATACTATAAATCAACCCTAAGAATCCAAAATAATGTATTGCTTTAAGAGCAGCAAATTTGAACTATTTAGCAATCAGTAATGGCAGTTTAGAAACCAAAGTAATGAGAATAGTAGATGTTCATTTACTCTTCCTTATGATATAACAGTATCCTGAGTTTCTTCAGGAGCTTTTAGAAGATAACTAAGAGAAAAACAGGGAATTTTTAAACGTAGAATTAAGAAAACATTTTACAGGAACTTTATTGTGATTAATACTTCAATTTCAAAATCAAAGTGAAAATTGAATATTTATTGTAATATTCCAATTTTGAATTTCTAAAATATTTTATTATGACAATTTTAAACATAAAAGTTGAAAGAATTTTACACTTAATACTCATATACTCATCAGCTAGAATGAAGCATTAACATTTCACTTGACTTGGTTTATACACATACCTATCCATTTATCTATTCCTATTTTTATCCTGTATTTTATTTTTTTCTTTTGAGCCATTTCAAAGTAATTTACTGACATTCACACAGATTACTCTTAAAATGCCACCATATATATCATTAACCAAGATTTATCATTTATTTAAAATTATTTCTAGGTAAACTTTACATACGGTGAAATACATAAATTTTACATGTATCATTTGATAAGTTTTGACAAACAAATATGCCTATGCAAATCAAACCCCTGTCAAGGTATAGAACATTACCATTAACCAGAACATTCTATCATAATCCTTCCTTAAAATTAGCAATTTGTGAAAACACATAACCCAAAGTCCTAGAGAAACCAGTTTCAACCTTCCAGGTGTTCTCTACCAGAAGGATTACATGAATGTACTCAATTGTCCCAGCAATGATGTGTAACCACACATACAAAGCGTTGTCAGTCAGGTCAGCTTATTCAAACATTGATATTAAGGGGATTTATTGGGAATCAGTCACATGGGCATTGAAAGACCTGCTTTACTGATCTCAGCTATTTAGACCTCAGAACTTTAAAGCAAAGTAATGAATCACCGTATTTTACATTGTACGAACAAATGATTTAATCAACTTGTACGATCTGGTGCAATGTCTTAGGCTTATTAAAATGCTCTTCTTAGGCAGAATATTTCAAGGGCCCGGAGCTCAGTTCCCAGGAGCCAAAGGCCAGTCCTGAAAATAGGATTTTGTAAGGATTATGCAGGATTTGAGCAATTCAGGCCTGTGAATTAGTTTTATCCTACACATTTTTCCAATGGATTGCTTTGGTGTTTTGTCAAAAATGAAATGACCCATATAAATATAGGTCTATTTCCAAATGTTATATTCTACTTCATTGTCCTATTTGTCAATCCTTATATTAGTAACACCTTGTTTTGATTCCTATAACTTTATAGGAAGCCTTGAATTCAGTTATTGTAAGTCATTCAACTTTGTTGTTCTTTTGCAAGATGGCTTTGAATATAATAGGACTTTGCATTTCCACATAAATTTGAAAATCACTTTGTAAATTTCTACACATGGTTATTTTTGTGTGTGTGATTTTTCTTTCTCTGCTGTGATGTCCTAACTTTTAATTTATGTCAAACATATTTTCTTTTATATCATTTAACATTATATCCTTTAAAATTTGTTTATTTCAACATTTGAATTATCTTGGTATCAGTCATTTGATTCTCTTTTCCTTGACAATGGAAAATGTTCTATTTTATTCATATTTTGAAGTAATTTAGGGTGTCTGCTAAATATTGTGAATATTTTAGAGATTATTGATTTTGTAATGTTCTTCTGAAGTGTGTGTGTGTGTCTGTGTGTCTGTGTCTGCATGTCTGTTTCTACTTACTCTTGGTTAAAATTGTACTGCAATTTATTGGTGAATATTTTACTGCAAAATCTGCTTTTAAAGGGCAACTCAAGTCTTGGTTGAGGTATCTCATCCTTAGATAAAATGCTTGGAGTGTACCCCACAAAGGATTTGTTCCAGAAACTGGGCATAATTTATAACCTCAAGTTGAAGTTCTCTATTTTTCACATTTTCTTGTATATTGTGTGCCCTGAATTATTAGCCACTATGGCTGTCCCAAACTCTTTGCTGTGTTTTTTCTTTCAAATTACAACTATGCATTCTCTATCAGAATTCTGGCTACCATGCATAGCATAGTCTTTAACTGCCTTCAACCTAATAGCCAAAGTAAATGAGAGATTCTATCTATGTCATTCCATTCTTCCTAGTATGGACTAACTTTTAGGATCTGCCAATTTTTGGTTACTTACAGTGTGTAAGGGCAGTCTTTTTTTTTTGCAGTTTCCTCAGAGTTATATTTATTATCTTAAGAGGATTGATCAGAAAAAGAAAAAACTTCTCTATTACCATAAATAGAACTTCCTTTAAAATTTTGATTCACAAATGAGTCAAAATCTGTTTAAATGGCTGACTTTTCAAAATAAAAATCTCTGTCTTGGAAATGACACTGCATAACCTATATTATGGAGTACATCCCGGTAAATTTTATCCTTAAAAAAGATAGTTTAATTATTTTTACTGTCATTTGATGTCCAATCCTTCTCAAAACCCTACTAAAAAGAGAGTGAATTACCATATAGCATAATCATATACAAAAGCAAATTGAAATGGCAAACAGAAAACAGTACCAACACAATTTTGAAAACTAGAAATCTAATTATTTAATGGTAACTGAAAAATAGATAACTCTATATAAGAGGTTAAGCAAAAAATGAAATGAGATTGCTCAAGACTTTCAGAAACAACAAACTCCAAGTAACTTTATAAGTATGAGACAATGAAGAAGCTGAAATGAAGAGGTTTCTTAAAACTATTATATTTATGAAGTTAAGTTTAACAGTTATCTATCCCCTTCCCTACCTATCCAGCTAACCAGGTATTTTCCCTCTTCAAGTAAAAAAAAAAGTTTAATTTTTGGGTGAAAATGAAGAAACAATTTTCAACCACCAGGGTATCAGACACAATGTATGTAAAGAACAGTTTTTATAATAAAAAAAGTTGGATTAAGCAATATCTTGTGGATTACAATGGAAGAATTTCATCTTTTTTACCATGCTTAACTAAAAGTCTGGTGAGCTAACACAGAATAAAATCATCATATCAGACTCATAAAAATAAAAAAAATATTTAATATCAACATTTATTAATAATTTGTATAATACAAGCAATAAAAGAAGCTCTGAAAAGGCAGTGTGATGTCCAGGATATCAAGAGTAGTATCACCAGTTCTTTCCAATTGGCCCATGACACTCAGGTCCAGAATACATGAGACCTCTTCAAGATTCACGGGGTCACCTTCAGAGAAGAATCATTATTACAAATCTCCATAAGTTTTTCCAAATTTATAATCCATATGACATTCTTCAGGGAGCAATGTTTCATTGATTCTCAGTTATTATTTACTATAAATTATCCTTAGCTAAGGACATTCTGCTGAGGACATTTCATAGTTAAGTTTTCTAACTCTTAGCAAATATCATTAGTCTGTTTATTTAGTGTTCATACTGACAAGATTAGACCAAGTCACTTGCCTTGTTTTCTTTTTCCCAGGGACATCCCTTTTGTAATGAAAGTCAATAGCTTGTAGGCCTGCTGCTTTTACAGCGTTTTCTCAATGACTTGGCGAGTCACATCTCCAAAAATGGAGGTTCACAAGCTTAACCTACGAGCGTGAACACCTATCCAGTTTCAAAATGTTTATTTTAAATATTAATGGAAATTTCCAAATCATCAGGTATTTGAGAAAAGTCTCTAACATAAGACACAAAAACCAAAACAATAAAAAAGAAAAACTAATTTGAATATGAACAGAGACAATCAAGGGAGTCAGAGAAAAGGAAAATCCTTGGAAAAATACTCAGAGGTAAGTGGAGATATTTCATCTGATAAACAATAGTAGGATGCTATAAAAATGAACTATTCAGAAAATAAATATCTCTTTAAAAACATTATTATGGTAATTTTAAAAATAGAGGGATTCCCTGATGGTGTAGTGGCTAGGTTTTTGTGCTCTTAATGCCATAGTCTATGTTCCATTCCTGGCCAGGGAACCACCAAAAAAAAACAAACAAAAAAAAAAAACAAAAAAACAAACAAACAAACAAAAAAACAAAAAACAAAAGAAAACAAAACAATAAAAATAGAGGAATTAGATTAGAAGATAAGGCTTAGGAAATTATACAAGAGGCAAAACAAAAAGGAAAAATATCACATGAAATCTAGTGATCCAATTCAATAAATTACCCAGAAATTAAAAACATAAGAAAAAGAGAGAAGATCAAAGATAAATCACCAAGGAAGCCAAAAAAATATATGAAAAGAATCCATAATCAGATTCCTTAAACATTTTTTTAAAGAATATTAGAACTAATTAATTGATCTTAAAGTGCTCCCCAGAGGAAAAAAAGATAGGACAATGTAAAGGATCAGTCATAAATAAGAACATTAGTAAGTCATTGGGTTAAATAATAGCATTTGAGATACTAAAATATATAGAAAAATTAAACTTTTTATTAAGAGCTACATAACTGGAGGATATCATCTACTTAAAGAAAGCACCAAATATAACCAAAAATATGGAATTCAGAAATATTGAATTAGGACAAAGATAAAGGAATTTCAAGGATAATAATGAGGGATTTCTCAGGATGAAAATGAGAATTAAACATAGAAACTTTTGTGCAGACTAGATTAAGATGATAAGAGACTCCAAGGTGTCCAAGGTGTGTGTGTGTGTGTGTGTGTGTGTGCGCGCGTGTGTGTGTGTGTGTTGGTGGTGGTTATGGTGACAGCCTTCAAGAAGATTTGAGAAAATGAACCTGTGAAAAGCAATTGGGTAAAACACAGTGATAAGTAGGTGGAAAAATAAGAAAGCCAAAAGAAAAACATCAAATAACTTCAGAAGAAACAAAATATTGTGAACAATGAAATGAATGCATCATACACTATTCAGCTATTGTTTACATTAGTATTTACAGAGTCATAAATTGTATTAAAATGTTCACTTTGCTCACAATGTTGACTAAACCAAAAATCAGAACATAATTAAACAGTTGAGATATTGGAAGTGGGAAGAAATCTATGTGTGTGTGTCTTTGTTGTGAGTTTCCTGATCTCTTTTCATTCTTTGAGATTATACACAGGTTTAATTTAGTTGTTTATTCAAGCACATATAATTTTTTTTAATCCCAGTTTCTTTATCAGAAATACTACACCATCTTGTAGTTACATATTTATATGTCTATCTCTCTCAGGAAGCTGTAAGCCCTTTGAATTTGTTAATTATCTTGGCATAACTTAATTACCTTTGCATCTGCCATATGTACCAGATTATCTTTCATACAATGGACCTTGATAAATACTTGAAGAATGTGTAAATGAATGAATACATTAATGTTTTCTCATTATGTTTCCCTCTCACTTTTTTAAAAAGAAAAATGAAATTACGTTCTAAAGTTTTGAATATTATCTACAATGAAATATATGTAATTAACATTTACTTATGAATAATGTGAATTTGTACACACATAAAAGTAAAAATTACTCGGGCAATTAACAAATCCTAAAATGAACTGACTTTGAAATTATATTTAAAAAATTAAAAGGTTTCTCTAATATCATTGTCTTTTTCTTGTAATACTATTCTACCTTTTTCCTCTCTGACAAAGGTAAATAGATGGTAGATAATAGATGATTGATGGATATATGATAGATGAAAAACATAGATAAGGAAGAAGAAACAGAGAAAGAAAAGGAAAAGAGGGAAGGAAGAAAGGAAAGAAGGAAGGAGAAGGAAAGAAAGAAAGAAAGAAAGAAAGAAAGAAAGAGAAAAAGAAAGAAAGAAAGAAAGAAAAAGAAAGAAAAGAAAGAGAAAGAAAGAAAGAAAGAAAGAAAGAAAGAAAGAAAGAAAGAAAAAAGAAAGAAAAGAAAGAAAAAAGAAAGATAGATAGATCTCAAGGTCTACCCCTTTTGTCATGATCAGCAATATTTTATCTTTTCTTATAGCTGAGTAATATTCCATTGTGCCACAGCTTCTTTATCCAGTCATCTTTTGAAGGGTGCTTTGGTTGTTTCCATGACTTGGCCACCGTGAACAGTGCTGCGATGAACATTGGGGTACATAAGTCTTTGCAGACTATGGTTTTCAAATTTGGAGGGAATTGCCAGGTTATAAGGTAACACTACTTCCAAATTGTCTTAAAAACTTCCATACTGTCCTCCAAAGTGTTTGTACCAATTTGCATTCCCACCAGCTGTGTGAGAGTTCCTTTTTCTTTCCACAGCCTCTCCAGCACTTGCTATTCCTTGTCTTGTTGATAATAGCCATTCTCATAGGTGTGAGGTGGTATCTCATTGTGGTTTTGATGTGTATTTCCCTAAAAGTTAATGAATTTGAGCATGTTATCATATGTTTGTTGACCATTTGTATATCTTTATAAGTGAAGTGTTTGTTCAGGTCCTCTGCCAATTTTTTAAATTGATTGTTTCCATGTTATTGAGCTGTGCAAATTTTTGTTTATTTGTTTCTTTTTTAGGTATTAGTCCCTTATCAGATGTTGTTTGCAAATATATTTTCCCATCTAGTTGGCTGTCTCTTTGCCTTTCTGATGCTTTCTTTTGGTGTGCAGAAGCTTTTTTGTTTAATATAGTCCCATTCATGTTTGCTTTTAATTCTCTTGCCTTTGAGGTCAGGTTCATGAAGTCCTCCTTGAGCCCAGTATCTATAAGTTTAGTACCAATATTTTCTTCTATACAATTTATTGTTTTGGGTCTTATGTGGAGATCTTTAATTTATTTTGAATTAATTTTAGTGTATGGTGATAGTTCATAGCTCAGATTCATTCTTTTGCATATGGTTTTGCAATTGTCCTGGGACCATGTAAAAAGGCTTTCCCCCATTGTATATTTTTCACTATTTTATCAAAAATTATTTGTCCATGTATTTGTGGATTTATTTTTGGGTTTTTGATTCTGTTCAATTGGTCTGTGTGTCTGTTTTTCTGGCAATACCAAGCAATATTGATTATTGACACTTTGTAGTATAAATTAAAATCGGGAAGCTTGACACCACCAGTTTTATTCTTTTTATGTAGTATTGCTTTGGCTATTTGAGGTCTTTTGTAATTATGTAAAATCTGATAATATTTTTATCTATTTCATAAAAGAATGTAAGATTTTTATGGAAATTGCATCAAATCTGTATATTACTTTAGGTAATATGGACATTTTGAAAATGTTAAGTCTTCCTATTAATGAACGTGAAATATCTTTTCATTTTCTTGTGTCCTCTTCAATTTCTTTTAGTAGTGCCTTATAGTTTTCAGTGTATAAGTCACTTTTTTTGTTAAGCTAAACCCTAAGTATTTTGTTCTTTTTGTTGCCATTGCAAAAGGTATTGACTTTCTCATTTCTTTTTCTAAAGATTCCTTGTTTTTATATAGAAATGCAGTTGATTTTTGTACATTGATTTTGTATCCTGCCATTTTACTGCATTCATTTATCATTTCTAAGAGTTTTCTCGTTTTGTGTTTGAAATGTCCTACATAAAGGATCATGTCATCTGCAAATAGTGACAATTTGACTTCTCTCTCAATTTGGATACCTTTTATTCCTTTCTCTTGCCTGATTGCTCTGACTAGAACTTCCAGTACCATATAGAACAATAGTGGAAACAAGAGTCATCCCTGTCATGTTCCTGATTTTAGGGGAATGGTCTTCATCTTTTCCCCATTCAGTATGTTATTAGCTGAGGGTTTATCATATATGGCCTTTATTATATTGAGGTACTTTCCTTCTATTCCCATCTTATTCAGTGTTTTGATCATAAATGAATGTCCTACCTTGTCAAATGCTTTTATTGCATCAATTGATATGATCATATGATTTTTATCTTTTATTTTGTTTATGTGGTGTATCCCATTGATTGATTTGCATATGTTGAACCATATTTGTGCTCCTGGGAAGAATACTACTTGATCATGGTGTATAATCACTTTGATGCATTGTTATATTCTATTTGCTAGTATTTTGTTCAGGATTTTTGCATCTGAGTTCATAAGAGATATTGGTCTCTCATTTTCATTTTTTGTGTTTGCCTTACCAAGTTTTGGTATTAGGGTAATGTTGGCCTTGTAGAATGAGTTAAAAAGTATTGTCTCATCTTCAGTTTTTTTGGAAGAGTCTGAGGAAAATAGGTGTTAATTCTCTAAATGCTTGGCAAATCAGAGATGAGATCATCTAGCCCAGGGATTTTGCCCTGGGAAAGGTTTGGATGATTGTTTCAATTTCTTTTCTATTGGTTGGCCTATTTAGATTATCCAGTTCCTCTCCATGCAGTCTAGGTACACTATATATTTCTAGAAACTTTTCTATTTCTCCCAGGTTGTTAAAATTTGTGGCATAAAGCCCTTCATAATATTTTCTTATGATCCTTTGTATTTCTGTGGTATCAGTTGTAATTTCTCCTCTTTCATTTCTAATTTTGGTTATTTATTTATTTATTTATTTATTTATTTATTTATTTTTTTAAATTCATTTTTATTGTTAGACTTATTGGGGTGACATCTGTTAGCAAGGATTACATAGGTTTCAGGCATACAATTCCACAGTGCATTGTCAACTTGATGCATAATAAGTTCACCACCTAATGTGACCCCTCTTTCCATCCCCTTATATTTAGCTTCC